>LIAE01007156.1:0-82194 GCA_002287525.1 Diploscapter pachys
CTGGACTTGAAAACTCCGGGAAAAAGGCCCAAAATCGTGTTCTCCAGGTCGAATGCAGGTAAAAAGCACTCAGAAACGCCTTCAGAAACGAATTTGAAATCTCTGGTCCGACCTCTTCGTTGAGATCGTCGAATATTACAGAGAATCTGTTTTAAAGAGTTTGACACAGATACTGCAGTGCCAGTGTCAGTGTCGCAAAAATTGAGTCAGTTTTAATATATGTATCTGATTAAACATCACCAATGAAGGGCTTTTTATGTTGGCTCTTATGAGTATTTTTGAAACATATCCAAGCTTTTATCTAGATCTCGAAGAATTGCTAACGAATTTTATCTCAATACCTATTTCTTCCGTTTCAAACTAGCTTTCAGGCAACAAAAATCAGTTTTTCTTCTGCGAAATTATAAATTTCATTGGTTTTTCGATCTTTTCCCAATTATTTTCAATCAAAGCCCAGCCCCACTCAATATTTGCGTCATAATTGCTGCTTCATAAATGCTTCTATTAGGTTTCTTTGCAATTCAGCTCGAGAACTTCGAAAAAGAGAATTTTCTCGGTCCCACTTCCGTTCCAGGGAATTTTCCGAAAAATTTCAAAGGATCGCCCTCGCGGAGTTCCAAATTTTAAAAAATATCTCAGTCTGTTTTCCTCGTCTATTTTTCACTGTTGGATGAGGCTTTTTCAGATCCAAAATTTCAGGCACAATAAACTTATCCCTTTCTTTTTTCTAAATCCTTCACTTACTTTTTACTTTCTATAAATCATCTTTCTTGCACTATTTCAACTCTTCTTTCTCTATCTTTCTCGCTTTCCCCATACTATTTCCTAATTTCCACCCCCTAAAGCCTCTCCCTTCCTTCAATTTCTCAATTGGGACTCGTTTTGTCAAACTACCCTCAAAAAGCCGGAGAGTTTCAAAAAGACAGACAAAGTCGTAGAAAAATCGACGAATTTGGAACTAGAAAGCACCGGAAATAAGTAAAAATTTTGATAAAATAACAAGGAGAGAATTCATATTATCTTAGTTCTTTCCATCTTTCCTGTCTGAAACTTCCAATTATTTTTTGATTAAAGAAACAAATGTTGAGGTGAAAAGTAGTACCATCGGAGTAGAAGCAATACCTCTTCGCATTTCACATTAGTGACATTTTTGAAACTAACTTAAGCAAATTTTTTTTTAAATGAGAAAAGCGCACATTCTCTTGGTCCTGGCTGCCTCTTCGGGTGACTCCTTGGGCTGACTTTTCTCTGTTTGCTCCTCGACGTTTCCATCGACGGCTTCTGACTCCGTGCCGTTGTTCTCGTCCGCTACGCTCGACGACATTTCACCAGATTCGTTCGTCTGAAAATATTTCCCAATTTTTCATTTTGAACCTTTCATCGTCATTCTATAACGTTTTTTTTTCAGATTATTGAACATTTTTCTTTTTCTTGTAAATTTGAAAATTTGATTTGCTTTCTAAACAATGTTTCATATGACTGATCGATTTGTGCTCTAAATTTTGAAACCCCAAATTTTTACTCGAATTTCTGCATTGAGCCATTATATTCCATAACACAATTTCTATCTTTCTATATTTTCCCTAGTCTCGTTTGGCATATCGGAATTTGGAAATTTTCGAATGCTCAAATTCGAATTTCTCAATTGCATTTCTTCCCCCTTCTTTACTCCCGTCTTTCAGGTTTTCTAGGTTTCGTTTCAGGAAATGGAGAATGGAGAGTCCCCGAGTCCGAAAATGAGAGAAAGACGCCCTCTTTATTTCTTTATTTCTTTTTTCTCTTTGAATGTCTTCCTCTATCATTTTCCCTCTTCTAAGAAATTCTTGCCAGCATTATATCTTGGGTTAAGTAAGCACGAAAGCGAATTTTTAGAAAAAAAACCTTATTTTTGAAAAATTTGGATTTATTTTAAAAAATTTCATTGAACCTTCTCCACCCAATGAATATATCCATTTTTTCTTTTCCCTCAAAATTTTTCTCTCATAAAAAATTGGCAGCCTGAAAGAACGAGAAATCTCATTACCTTGGGCCTACACTTCGTTCTTTTCCTAATTATATTTCTTTTCTTTTCTCCTTCCCAATTCTATTTCTCGTTTCTTTCTTTCTCCCCACACTATTTTTTTCAAAAATTCGGCCTCATTTTGAGGGGATTCAGTGGAATAATCCGAATGAAATGGAAAATGACCAAAGTAAAAGTTGACTAGCAAATCCACCCCTATTTTTGGGTCTCTTTTGAAGTTCGTGATCAAAGTAATCAGTCTAGTTTGAGAAGGAAGTGAAATTTTGGATGTGAATGAACATTTATAAGGTGTGTTTCAAAAATGGTAATATCAGTTTAAAATTTCGTGTAATAATGTGCTGTGCTGTGTATGTGTATGTGTATGTGTGTGGAATCTGCCAATTATTCAAAATATAGCTCAGAGAGGGTGAGTACACTTCATAATCCTAGTAATTTGAGTAACTTCCTTGTAAAATCGTATCTTGTTTATAGTCACTAATGAAAATTTGCCATTCAAAGTAAAAAATCGACTTCATAAAAGCGCGTTCTCTCACAACTACTATCTCTTCCAGGAGAATTGGTTGAATTTGCACATTTGCATTTGATCGAAAACCAACAATTCAAGCTTACCATATGTTGCGTATTGTTGATGGTTAGTTCCTCCATTGGGGGCGGCAGTTGCGATGCGAGTCCCGAGGCCAACGTGTCCACTGACGCTGGATCTTCGTCCGAAGTTGGGGGCACTCAAAATTGAACATTGAACATACATTAACTGTGTGTGTGTGTGTGTTCTTTCTCTATCGTTACAAGAATGTTTCCTATTTATAAGTTGACGATACACCTTGTGTATATTGTTCGAAAATCATAAAATTAATAATACACTTGGAAGATGTAAGTCATACGTTTCAGAAAATTTCCAGCTTATGATAAAAAAAATTCACGATCCATTCGTGCATTGGTTAAATTAAAAAAAAATGAGAAATACAGGAAACTCACAATTCTCAGTGATGGCCTGTGTGTTAGTCTGTGTGCTTGCCAGAGAATTGCGCGCACTGGTTGCAGCGGGTGGGGTCTCACAATTGCTGCCCGCCGAACTGCCTCTCTGATTGTTCGAGGACAACACCCGGTTCGAGGCCTGAGGGGTAGAGCTGCTCACCGGCTGAAATATCAAAGTTTAGGATATCTTGAAAATTTCAAGTGTTTCCGAATTTTCTATATTATAAAATGTTGAGGTTCAGATTAATATGATATCTGTGTGTCGGTTGTACTTTATTATATAAAATGAAAAATTTCTACGTGTTCAGAAGCCCTATTTTATCGAAATTTGATCTTCAATATATTCTTTTCACAAAAAGTAAACAAAATAAAGAACATCTAAAAGTCATCTCTAAAATCCCTAATTTGTACGAGCTTCAAAGAAGGTAAAATTAGCTTTCGATAAATTCAGGCTTTTTCAATAAATGTCAAAGTCTCACCTCCTGACTGGTTTGTTGCTGTTGTTGTTGTTGCTGTTGACTTTGCGTGGCTGGACTGGGCTGTCTGTGTTTGTCGTGGTTCGCGCCCTTATCCTTCGACGAATTACTGAAGATCCGCCTAAAAAGAACAGAATTAGAGAATTTTTGGAAGTTGATTTTTCACAAATTTGCAATTTTTGCATTAAAAGTCTAAGACGATATAGGAGGAAATGCGGAATGGATAATCAAGCAGGATTTTTGAAGATGGTAAATTTTCAGATGTAAAAATTAAGGCTTATAAAAAATAAGTTCCAAATTGTAGTAGCAAAATGCTGTAAAGATGAGAGTTTACCTCATACTTATGGTGACTAACATTTCTACAAGATTTCGGTGAAAGAAAAAATAAAATGACTTTTGCAAGGCGTATTTGGTGAATAACTTTGCGGATAATCGTGGGGGTATTTTCCCAAATACGTCTGGAATTCGCATTTTGCTGTTTCTATCCCTCTAATTCTCATCACACGTTAAAGAATACTCAAAGAAAATCGTCCTTCATAATTCCACCATTTCAAGAACATGAATGGTGGCGTTCAGCGAATTACATTTACTCAAAATTTCAATATATGCCAGCCGGTTTTATTTTCCCATGTTTTATCACATGATGAGAAATTTTGAGGTTAGGTCAAAAATTTGCCAGCAAGGTGAGGTAGAAGATTATTTTGGTGAGTAAGTCGGCTATTTTGAATACAATAGTTTCACACGTAGATAACGCTTACGTAACTTTAATTGCAAAAGTTTGACGAATGGCATTTTTGAGTACAATTTTCGAATTTTCAAAAGTCTGCCTTCAAAAATACAAGAATGTATCCAATGTTTTTCAGGCCAAAATAGTAATTGAGGTAAGTCGTGACGTAAATCTAAAAGAATGGAAGGAAATTGAAAATGCGGAAAAAGCTGAGAAAATTAGATTTCATATGCTTCAAGAAAGACTCAAAAGTGTAACTATAGGTAGAAAAATGATCTACGTTGAATTACAATAATTCTCAGAAAAATCAATTCTACGAGCGACAGAAAAGTCCTTCAGCCCTAAAAATGAAAGTAAAGAATGGAAATTCCTTGAAATAAATTGATTTCTCGAAAAGTAGCGCAACTTCAGGAAAAAATCATAGTACAAATGAAAGTCGAGGAAAATTGTCAAAAATCGGGCTAGAAATTTTTCAGAGACATACTTTAAACATTTCAGTAGGTCAAATTAAAGAAAAATTAGAGTCAAAAATCAAGCTTGCCCTAAAAATTTCGAAAACTGATAGTTTGGTGTGAGTTGTTCTAGCACACACTGGAGGGGCGCTCTCTGTCGTTTGAAGCTTCTGATTCTCTGCTCTCCTCGAATTTCGTGCTCTCCCGCTAATTTCTCTTTCTCTTGCCCTCTCGATTCGAAATGCTATTTCCCTTCCTTTAATCTTTTTCTTTTATTAAGTATCCTCGGGAAAGATGCAGAAAGATGGGTGGAATAGTTTTGGAAAAGACACCTCGGGCAAAAATGAATCAATAGGCAAAAGGCGAGGGGCCGGGGCTCAATTTTTTTGTATCTTATTTTCTCTCGCCGACCACTTTGCTCTCCAAAATTGCCTTCTTCTTATTCCAGACTATTTCTCATTTTCTACTTCTTTTCTCAGATTATTTTTCATTTTGTCCATCTTTTCTCTTATTTTTCTTCGTTATTTCGCCTTCCCCCTATTTCTCCGTTTCTTTCTCTCTAGACTCTCTTCATTTTCCCCGATATTTTCTTTTACCTACTACGGGGCTTTACATAATCAACTTTCAGGAAAACTTTCGTATCTCCTCGAGCTCTTCTCTCTCATAGACATTTCATAAAAGAATCATCGAAATAGAAATTTTTGTGAAAAAACGAAAACTACAATTTGCAAGTTATTCGGGAAGATGAAAAATGTGGGAATAAACTTGGAATGTTCAAAAATGTCAATGATATGTTTCAATTTAAGTATAAAAAAATTTGGAGCAAATATCGAATATCCAAGATTTTATGAACTATAATAATCAGTCAATTTTATGAAGGGTAGCCTGTACGAATAGGTAAATTATTAGAAAAAGACTCGAATACGAATTTTAGAAATTTTGATATGGTTAAAATTTTTCCGTAATAAAGTGCGATTATCTACCGTTGACTTAGTGTGCAAGTTCCTTATTACAAATGAAAATTCTACTATATTTCAAAGAGTTTATCCAAGTTCGGAGTCAAACATTTTAACCCACACTTTTTAAAAAAGAATTCGAAGTTCAAAATTAACCCCGACATTTTTGGAGGTCGGAACTTCGTTGGGAATATTCTTCGAGGAGACTCACCGAATGAAGTGTTTTGTATGGCGTAATGTATTTGCGCACGGCATATTAGTCTTTTTCAAAATGTTTTAGAAAATAGGAAGTCAAAATAAATCCGATAAAAATCCGCTAATGATGATGTAATCGACCGATTTAGAGGAATCAATGCATAGCAAATATGTCGATTTGATACCAAAGCAAGAAAATAGAGTGTATTCCTAAGATAGAGGATAGAAAGAAAGATAAAGAAGAGATAGTAATCAAATTCTAGAGAAGAAAAGATATCAAAGAAAAAAAAAACGGGTTCGTAGAGACTGTTCAAAAATAAAAGTTAGAGAAAATACAGACCTATTGCTTTGAAATGAGAGAAAAGAAGGAGGAAATAGAATAGTGCATTAAAGGAGAGAAAGGTGAGACACGCAGAGGAAGAAACATTGACTTAACCGTAATGTGGAACAGGAATTCCGTTACGGGCGTGTGAGAACAGATGATCATCGCATAAATTTTCGAAACAACAGCAGAATTGGTCGAAGATTTTATCAAAGCATAAACATTTTTGGGAAAAGGATAAAAATTCGCGAAAACTTGAAATTTAAATTCCCCCCAAGTTTTCATACCCTCTAATTATCGATAATCACCTATGAAATCATAAATTATCACAAAATTTTATGCATCGAATTTGAATACTCCAAAACGATGATATTTTTCGGTCGGTAGCACAAATTCTCATAAAAAATTCAAGAGAAAGTTCCTGTTTGTTGCAAGAAAGACTGATTTTTCAGATTCGTTGGAATGAATTATGGATAGCTCAAATTTTGCAGTTTCTAGCATCATGATGAAGAAT
Source organism: Diploscapter pachys (assembly GCA_002287525.1). NCBI lineage: Eukaryota > Metazoa > Nematoda > Chromadorea > Rhabditida > Rhabditidae > Diploscapter > Diploscapter pachys. The sequence goes on from LIAE01007156.1 coordinate 6,638, forward strand.
AGAAGGCAGAAACTGACTGGGATAATTTTCTAATTTTTTGGAAAAGGAAATTTTGCAGACAAATAATGACGCAATTTGGTTGGGGATCTCGGTTTTCATTTTTCAGTAAAGTGGTGTTCGCTTGAAGATTTGAGGGCATAGAATAGAAGATTTTTCAAAGTGACTGTGTGTGCGTGATGTAATTTCGGGTCTAGTCTAAGATTTTTTCTACGTAAATTCGTTTTGTTTCAAGGAGTCAAAGGTCAAAAATACAACTTTAGGTTTTTTTCAATCCCAGAAAATGTCCAAAATTACCATAAATTTAGAATTATTTCTTCCAAAAAAATCTTATCCTTTTCATATTTTAAAAGTGAGAAAAATAATAGAAACGCTCAATTTTCCGAACAATTAGGTTGAAATGCGTTGAAAATTCGTTTTTTCTCGCAAGGCGCATCGCTGAAACGTATGAATTTAAAATTCCGAAAAGAGACCGAAAACCCGAAAAATGCGAAAATTCAGAGGGTCGCCTCCCCACGTTTTCGCCACATAAACATTATGTCCAAAGTTCGATCGATATTTCCCATTCATGGAAATTTTTTTAAATGAAATACTGAGCTCGTCAATTTCTGCCATGTTGAAAGATAGGGTTGAAAAATGGCTGGCATATAAAAAAAAAATTCCCCAATAATTGATAGAGAATTGAATATTGTGCCTATGATAAAATGATAGAGCCTGAAATGTTTATCTATGAAGAGAGAAAATGATAAAGCATAAGATATCTTGCAAATGGTAAAAAATAGAAGGTCAAAACAAGCTGAGATGCGAAAAATAAAATTTGATCACTAGCCCAATGATAAAGGATAAGAATTGAAAATAGGCTGATATCTCCGAAATTCGCGATGACACAACCATGGGTATAGGAAATTACAGCCTCGAGTGAAAATTGAGTCGATAAAAATAGGGGGCAGATAAAAGATAAAATGTTATCGCTCGAGGTTTCAAAACAAAGTCGCTGAATGGAACATGAATAACGCATTTCCTGTGAAAGAATATTTTCAAAAATTTTGTTACATTGAAACAAGAATTTTAGGGGCTGAAATATGCAAATTCATAAATAAAAAATATCAAAATAGCAAGAGAGTTAGAATAACTTTGAAACCTTCTAAAATGATTTCTGTAAGTTTTAAAAAGTATATGTAAATTTTTAAATTTTGAAAATAATAATTTTAGGATTGTATTCATTTGAAAAAGTTGCAAATTGTGATAATTTATCTAAAGATACGCAACAAAAATGTTTTCCAAAAAGCGATAATCTGTAAAATCGTGACAAAATTAACATGTCTTTTCAAAACTATGTTAATCGCTTAAAAATATTTCCAAAAATCCCTTGCAAAAGATCGAAACGAAAATGTCACTTTCAGATTCCGCGAAATTTTGCGAACCTTTCAAACACACTTCGCCATCGAAATTTCATTATGCATGTCTCAAGAAAACAAACTTTGAAGGGGGTCGGGAAGGGGAGGCCTCTCATTGAAAATTCGAATCCACCCGAAAAAAGATGATTAAGGGCGCTTAAAAATTCAGAAGTTTACGTATGCTTTAAAGTTTGATCTTACGATATTTTTCATCAAATGATAAAGAATAGTCAATGAAAATAGGCTAGAATATTAAAAAGTCACTCTAGTTTGAGAGGATTAAAAGTGGAATTGATCTTGTAAGGATAGAAAGATAAAGTAATATCTTTTGAAACCTAACTAGTTCAAATAAATCATAAAATCGGAATAAATATTTGCTCCTAGTAAGTTGTGAAATTTTTAGATGTATGAATGGAAATACCAAAATGTACCTATTGAATTTTTCGGGCAAAGAATGATAATGCCTCATTATTGCAACATAGGTAATTCAAGACAAAATACACATATTCGCGCATGAAAAATTCATCGAAGAAAATTGGTTTGGTCGGGTAAAACGACTAGAGTTCTAATTACGCAGCGAAAATCTCTACAGCTGGAACTTATTCATGAAAAATTCAGCTGATTTGAGTAGCTCCTCATCTTTAGAGGAACTACGATTTTGAAAAATTGTACTAAAAATTTATTTTTTTCTGTCTTTCAATTCGAATATAAACATTTTGGGTTCGAAAATCAATAAAATTTCTTTGGAAAGACTAAGGTTCAAAAATGATCAAATTTGACGAAATCAATAGTTGACATTTCTGCAAAAACCTCTCGAAGTTAGACGGTTGAAGTGCTCTCTCAGTTCATAAAATGCGATATGAGTCGGAAAAACGTCTGATATACGGCATATGCTCTTTTACTTGAAGGCAGAGAGGACATAATAAAGCCCTCGGGGGATTCTGACGAAAGGGGGAAGAAGGAATGAGGGGAGAAAATGATAGATTGGGTCGTCTTTGCGAGAATAAAGAAGTAAAGCCCATCTCCCTCTCTTTCTCTCTGTCAACGCTGAAAGCTAGCCGAGCAAAAATGGACTCGGGTAATTTTCAGCGGAAAGAGAATTCTTAGAATTCTAGCCTAATGATAAAGTAAGGAAGATAAAAGTACATGAGGGAAATTCAAAGGGATTCAGTTCTAGAAAATTACAAATTCTGACGCCATAGAAATTAGAAGAATTCCTGACCTAAAGCATTTCATAAAAATCTAGAAAATTAGAGAAGTCATAAAAAAAAAGATCTCTCATTCGATGATAAAGAATACTTCCTTAAAAACGCCTGGAATAATTCATCTCCGAGTTTTGGCTAGTGAGTGGGAGTTCTTTCATTGATTCTCGCTTTGCCCCGTGGCATGAGTTGAGTTATGCAGAACTCGGGAAAAAGGGAAAAGGGGCGGAGCTTGGAAAAGAGGGACTCGTAATAATTTGCAAAAGTGGGACATGAAAAAGGGAAAGATTCAAATATCGCTGAACAAAGTGCCAAAAGCAGGCGATGAATTAAAAAAAACTAAAGAGCATAAATGTTGAGGGTGGGTTTTTGAAATGATTTTTCAGCTTATAATGTAGCCTATGAATGCATCCAAATAGATAATAGCGTTCAAAATAAGGGGTTTGAACCGTACGGTAATTATTGGGGAAATTTAGTTTTGAATGAGTAGAAATTGGTCCTCTAGGAACGATTATGTAATTGTCATATCTTTTAACTATCAAATGTAAGGAATCTTTTGAAACCTGTTTTGAACAAATTTGATCCTAAAACATAATGTTTTTTTCCATTTCATTTCAATTTTTGCCGAATATCAGTAAATTCAGGCTGATATTCTTACCACCGAAAATCTAAGAACAAAATTCAAAGATTAATAAATCTTTTATTCCGGCTGAAATAATAATTTTCGCTCATAATCTTGACCGAATTTTTATAAAACCGGGGATAAGCTTTGTGGAAAATAAAATTTCGAGGAGTCTGGAGAAAAGGAGTGGGCCTTTATATTCCCGCGTGTGAAGTAGCCTTTCTTTAGCTTCAAAGAGGATAACTTTGATCTTTTCTTCTTTAAAAATCCTATACTATTTCTCAATTTTTTCCAATCTTTTTCCATTAAAATTCCATAATATTTCCCCTCTTTCATTCGAAATAACCTTTTGCTCTCAATTTTTCATACTATTACACTTTAGGAAAAATAATCTTTCCTTTCCTTTTTCAAATACCCGCACTATTTTCTCATCTCATTTTTGCATCGATAAAGTCCATTTGCACAAATTACTATGGGGCCGAAAGCGAATTAGAGCTTACCTCTCTGATCAATGATAAAGAATAGACGAGTAAAACTGGCAGGAATAAAAATCTCCTAATTTTGTTCAAAATTGAAAATGCGAAAAACAAGTCGAAATTCAAAAGGCATTGAAGTCAACATTTTCGATAGATGAGATGATTCAAAAATTGATTTTTTTACAAAATTAACTGATCGAAAATTTGATAAATTTCATGCAAAAAGTAATAAAATAGGAAAAATTCAAGAACCAGAGAAAATGTCAAATTTTATGGGGCTTCGCTTTCTATCTAATCTTCTGGAAAGCTTTTTAGTTTGCTCCAATACTCTCAAAATTTTCCTCTACCAAATGTAAGGTATAAAATGCTTCCGAATGCAGTTCCCTTCGCCTAGATGCTCATAACCTTAACAAAACACGAGCACATTATTGCTTGCGCATATGAGAATGATGAGGCTGGCCTTTCCATGAATTGATGAAAAATTTTAGAGTAGCCCTGAATTTGTTGAAAACCTAGAAGAGAACTTTCTTCAGATCAACGATAAACAATGTCAGGAGAAAACTATCAACAAGAAATGGTTTCTACATGAAAGTAATAGGAAATCCTTGAGTAGGCTAGAAAAATTCCTGAAAATCCAGCAAGAGAATTTTAGATAGAAGTTGGGAAGGTTTGTTGTTTTCCAAAGCGACTAAATTGGATTTTGAAAAAAGCATAAATTTTCTGGAACAATATTTCTTTAACTTCCTTTCTGAAGATAAGCTTATGATTTTCAAAAAAAACCTAGAGAATCAGACAAATTTGCCTTCCTATGTTAAATAATAGAGATCCAAAACTGGCGTGTCTATTCAGAATTCAAAGAAATCTTCCCAGAAAGAGAATTGGGACAAATTTGGGGAAGCTTGTTCTCGGATTGCGTCATCAAGATGGCTGCCTATAAACGGGTGGCAGGAACGGGGCAGGGAAAATGGGAAGAAAACGAGGGGAAAAGGGATATCAAGTAAGGGAATCTAAAGGCAAGATTCAAATTGAGGAGGGTTAGAGAAATAAAATTGGGAAATAGTAATGAAAAGGGAGAGAAAAATGGAGATAGAGAAAGAAAGAGTTCACTTTGTAAAAGAGACTGACAAAAACTCTGTGAAATAGTCAGCGACCCTAAGCGCTTCGAGAAACAAATTGTCCTTTGGCAGAATATCGCTTAAAATGAGAGGGTTAGAGAAATATAAAAGAGAAATAACATACAAATTGAGAGGGAAGAGGGAAACTAGTCAAAAGAGAGAAGAAGTGAGGATCGATTCCCGGGTTCTGCCCAGTGGCAAAGGAAAAACGAGGCAAAAGAGAAACATACCTCACTTTGTCTGTGGTTTCTCTAATTTCATTGGATCACTTATTATTTCTTACTTTCTCTTTCTCTATCTCTCTTCTTTTCTCATACTATGTCTCCAATTTATTTTCTATCTCTCAATTTTTCCTAACTTTTCTCTTACAATCCATCCCGTCAAAGGAGGAGAGGCAATAAAATTAAACGCTATCAAAATAGCGAACGAATATTCAATAGAAAAGTGACGCAATTATAGAAAATTATTCAAACCTATTTTTGTTTTCCACCTTTCAGCTTATGACGGATATTTCGAAATTTAGAAAAAAAGCTCAAAAATTATATCTTTTATATCAGCCTGTTTTGCTTCTCCATCTTTCAACGTATGATGAGATATTTAAAAATAAGTCCGAAAGTACGAGTCAAAATCCGACATAAAAACAAGATAAGGGATCTGGTTTAAATTCGTCATAATAAATCCAGCTTGGACCGCCCAATTTTCATGTTTGTCACCCTTTCAGAGTGGGATCGAATAAAACTATTCCAGTCTGTTTTAGTGCCTATACTTGATCATTGAATAAAAGATTACCTATATTCAAATGGAGATCATAAATTTATCCCTCACTTTTTAATCGACCATTCTCTATCATTAGAAAATTTTTGTGGAAAGCGTGTTTTTGACAAATTTACTCCTTTTATAATCCAAAATAAGCCATTTACGTAATTCGGATTCAATGATGCGATAAAAATAATTGCAAAAAGGTGTTCATTCGAAATGAATGCGCTTAATTCCACGACACTTTGCACGTTTTTCAGACTATTCAGATCAAAGTAAGAGTTAATTAGAAATTTTGCAAAAGAGAACAGTAATTCCTTGCCTTTAATTCTCTAAAAATGATAGGTTTCAGAAAAAAAAAACTCGATACAAAGTTCGTCGATTAAAAATAAATAGGCGAAAATCTAAAAATTTTTCATAGGTTGCCTGAAATCTATAAAAAGCCAAGCTTCGGGGCTTCAAAAGTTCAAAGTTTCCGGGTAGATGGTTTTTGAGATGAATTTCTGGATTTTAAATTCCAAGGCGAAAAATTCAAAAAATTGCGGAAGTAGGTCGGTCAACTTTTAGACCTTTAGTTCAGAGAAGCATAAGGGCTTCCGGAAAATTTTGAAAAATTAGGGCTTGATTCGGAAAATTTTGGGGGTGAGATTTTCATAGACTAACTTGTACTAGTGTATCGAGATTAGGGAGAATTCGTTATTATATGGAAGCCGTAAAACATTACGAGATCATGTTGAATTTGTTAGTCTGATATGTTTTGAAAATGACTACGGGATAGATAACGCCTAGAAATATCAGCATGAGATCTTGAGGGGCGTTTTGAAATCTACGAAAATCTGGATAAGATTGCGCAATTCTAGATCAAGAATGGAGAACTTAGAAAAGAAAAGGGGTAGGATTTTTTCAAATAAAATACCCTGGACGTACCTAAATGACTTGCGCTTGACGACAGAAGTCGCTGGTGAGGCGTCAGGTCGATCAGTAGCCGATGAAGATGAAGAGGGTTGGTCTGAAAATTGCTTCTATTTTACTGGCATTGTCAAAACTTTCTATGATTCCATAAATCGCTACTGTGAAACTTATCTAATAGCTTTTAAAAATCGAATATGCTTCAAGAATGACCATAATAAGTTGGACTCTTTATAATTATGTAATTCCTGCAACCTTTTGTCGCAAATAGTTGAAGCAAATGCTTCAAAATTAACATAATTTCGTCAGATATCTATTTTCAATTATCCTAGCTTTACAAATCGAAGAGTTCTTCAAAAATTGACCATAATGATTATCCGTCTTTTGATCATTTTGTCCCAGAACGGTTTTCTGCGGCGCTACAGGATCACTTGGTTCCGTGCCCTGGATAGTGTTCCGATTTGACGATGAGGAGAACCATCGTCTCTTCAAAGCAAATGACCACCGTTGCTTGCGAGAAGCGGATTTGTTGTTTTGTGGGGAAGTCGAGGTGGGAGAGGAGTGACCGTCGGGGTCCACTGATACGGTACGGGAACGGCGCATCAAGATTTTTCGAAGTCTAATATTGGACCACGGTAATCCGAGATTTTATAAAATCGATACAATATGAGAGCGATGTATCAGGATTTCAAAACTCTAGAATGGAACACGGTAATCGAAATTTCAGAAGCACAGTAGATGACTGATGATTCGACACGGAAATGCAAAATATGTTTCAAGAAATCTTATTAAGATAGATAAAATTTAGGTAGGTGCAGATTTGATAGGCTGCTAATTGAAACGGAAAATAAATAATTTAGTTAAGGTAAAAAGAGGGAAGTAAAACATATTCAAACAGAGAGCTATCAATATAATTACGATTGCATGATAAGCTGACACATTCGGATATTGATTAAATGTTTTAGGTTATTCAAAATAAATCATTTTTCTGAAACCTAATTAAAAGTGGATATTTCACTCTCAAAAATATATTCCCCAAATCGATCTATGAAAGACTACCATAAAATGAAATGTTTACATTCGAAGTCAGGTGCATTTTCGTCGGTTTCACACACAAAATTCGCCTAATAAAATTGGATTGAAATTATGGAGGGGCTCTATGAAAACTCCCTCGTCCTTTGTTGTGAAATCATAGGAGAATTATCCAAGCATGAGAAACCCGGAGGGATTTGGAAATGAAGATGAATTTCATGAGAATTTCAAAATATCGTAGTGAGGGTGGTAGGAAAAAGTCAATTATACAAAATTTTTGAAGAAAAATGTTCTAGAAAGCTTGAAAAAACATAAGAATCAGCCTGAAAATAAGCATCCCTCAATCCCTCGCCATAAAAGATATCGGAATTCAAATTGCAAAGGGATCAAATTTTGTATGAAGATCAGCTTTTTTCTAAGAGTGATCAATAATTTCTGGAAAGAGATTAAAAAATTGATCTCTTTTAGCCATTTTCTGAGTTTCAAATCGGATAAAGAGATAACGTGGATGAGATCTAAAGGAATGAGAGAAGTCAGTAGACGGCACATAGCCGAAATCATCACGGATATTGTTTGCAAAGCCGCTCAACAGGAAATAGCATCGAAAACTAAGAGAAACAAAGGTGAAAAGCTAGAAAAGTAGAGAAATAGCATTGAAAAGCGAGAAGGAAAGAGATTGAGAGGATAAAAAGTAAGAAATATCGTCTGAAATCTAGAGAGTCAAAGAAAAAAGTCCGAAAAATGATAAAAGTAAGAAATGCATCAGGTAAAGTAAGCCGAGAGGAGATAAAATCGAAGAGCGATAAAAAGAGACAACAAGAAAATGAGAAAAGATAGAGATAACGTGATTTGGAGAGAGTGAAATGAAACAGACACTTTCATCATCATGAAGCCGCCATAAGCCTGCGAGTTACAAAGAGAAATCAGAGCTGTGATGGAGTCTCTTCTGTTCGTTTTTTCTTTCTCCAACTTTTTCTTTTCTCTTCCCTCTCTACATTTCAAACTCTATTTTCCACGTTCTAATCAATCAGTCAAACTCAACACAGAACATGCCTGAAAATCGACACTTCGAAAGCAAGGGGAGGGGGAACTTTGAAGAAGCCTGGAATTATGAAAAATACCATTGATTTTCGAGGAAAATCAGGCAAACTCCGCGTGTCTAGCTTTCTTAATAGTTAAGAATAGAAGACTCTGTCACTTCTAGATCAATAGAATTTCATTGTTATCAAAATTCTAGAATATCGTAATTTTTTGAAGAAAGCTGATCTTCATAAAGAATGATCTCAAAAAGAAAAGGGCTTTCCTAAAAAAAACCCAGTCAAATCGAGCTTATGAAAAACGGGATCCTAGAAAAATGATAAATTTTAGGCCCTACTTTAGAGCTTAATTAAAACGTGAACTAAGTATTCAATTAATTTCTTGAATCTTCAAAATTAATTGACCAATTAACTCCAGACCAAATTAATTACCCATTGACGAAGTGAAATTGCTCTTAGTGAAAATGAGCCTGTGTGGACCAATTGAAAATCGAAATATCGGAAGAGGGAGCAAGAGATCATTCGAAACTAAGAGAGAAGAAAGAAAAAGACAAATAGACGGATGGAGTGAAATCTAATGTAAACTGTGCGCAATGGCATGAGAAGTCTATGATTAGAGATCATTCAGAGCGAAGAGAGCGAAAGGATACAGAAAACGGTTATTTCGTCAGAGTCTATGATTTTTTCTAACTCTCAATTCTATCGCTATTTCCTCAACTTTAGAAGAAATATTCAGGAAAATGATAGAAGATGCCCCTACTTTGATATTTTTGAGACTATCATTTTCTCAATATCATTTTTAAAAAGTTGAAAAAATAATGCTGAAAATGAGAGAATGAAACGAAAAGAAGGTTATCATCATCGACAATACTTCAAGTTTTCTTGGTAGAAAATAATTTAGTCCGTTTTAGAAGTCATGATAAAAAAAGCTAACGAGATCTTACTTTAGCTAATTTGGGTATTTTTGAAGATCAACTTGGAAAAAGACATGTTTTCCAGAAATTGAATTTTGCAATTTCGAGTTTAGCTCAATTTCAAAAATAATAAAATCTTGAAATATTGCGGATTAAAATAGAGAATGCTTGACAAGTAAATCCTCGAACAAGAGAAAATAGAATTTCAATGAGCTGAAATCGAAAGGGATTTGGAATTTCATTTTGAAAGATATATCAGTCCGTTTTTAAACTTTATACTTCATCATGGGATAAAAATAAACTCTTAATAAAATTATTCCAGGCTGTTTTAGATTCCTATCCTTGTCATAGGAAAATTCAAAGATGAGTCTAGAAGTCAGAAAGTAAAGTAAAACCACGTTACAAATGTGCTGAATATCTTAGGATTTACGCAATCTTAGTGACTGGTAGAATTTTGAACGAAATCAAAACTTATCCTAGACTATTTTAGATTTTCATTCTTTATCATAAGTAAATTCGAAGATGATCTAGATAGGGGTCAGAAAAGTAAAACTAACTCGAGAAATGCGTAGAATATCCGGATAACATAAGGGATTTATGATGTCCTATTGTCTGGACGAAGGGGTTTGGCTAAAGTCGAGATTTGCCTTTGCACGTGAGATTCGATCCTTGCGTGCATTCAAAAGAGCGCGTAAATCCGCAATACGAGCACAAATGGGGCAAATTTGCGTTAGGGGCTTGCAATCTTTTGATAGAAGTTACCGCGACGAAAATTCTATTAGAGAAAGAGAAAGCGCCATTCAGATATTAATTTTCTGAAATTTATCCAATATTTACGTGATGATATATGCAATCTTCTGACAACAAAAATGCCGAGACATTAAAGATAAATAAGAATTATTTTGATATTAGTATCTGAGATACCTTTTTCGAATTTCATTAATTTCAAAAAGTTAGAGAAAAGTTTAGATAACTAGCTCGAGACTGCCATTTCCAAATTAAACATCTATTTTTAACTATCTTTTGAAGCCTATATAAAACATTCATAAAAATACCGGAAAACATTAGTTTCTAGTCCATATCAATTGAGAAAAAGTGACCAAAAATAATAAATTGGGATGAGTCCGTTTTTGGGAAAATTTCGAGTGGGTTTCTGACGCTAACCTGAGTTAATGCAACCGCCCGCTCTCATAAATGGTCGGTCTATAAAGTCTAGCTTATACTCAAAAATCCCTCTTCCGATGTTAAAACGTAGGCACATAAAACAGGCTGGCATAATTTTTTTGAGGGAATAAAAATATGAACGATCATAAAGAATAAAGCATTTGGTCGAGTAGAAATAATATCGCATTTACGTGGGGGAGCAAGGCAAAATATTATTTGAATCAATTTGAAGAGGGTTTTTCATTAGGGGTGAAAAATTTGAATTTTGAATGTTCTTCAAAGTCGTCAAACTATATTATTTAGAAAGGCTATAAAAATCAAAAGAGAATGCTAGAAGAGATAAATGCCTACCTTCTAATAAATTTGAAACTTATCCAAAATATTTTGAAGGTTCAGAAAGTTGGTAAAAAATCACAAATGCTTATTGATAGCTCTAAAAATCGCTTTTTTATATCAAAATACTAAAGTGCTTTTTTCAACATAGAACACTTTTGCTAACAATTCAATCAAGAGGAGAAAGGTTAGGTTAGCTAGAGAAAAAATAAATTAGAAAAAATCGAGCACAATTTTAGAATCTCTTTGGGCGCTCTTTTGCCTCGCATTTCCAGGTTTTGCCAATACTTTGTCTATCTTTTTCTTTGCGTCCCTTCCTTTTCATGCTATTTCTTCTTTCTCCGTCACTTTTCCTCTCTCATTTACACTCACTATTTTTCCACGTCCATCCTTTATCTTTTGCATTTTATCTCTTTGCTAGATTGCTGTTAATTAACACGAAATAAAGGGTAGGCGCTATTTTCTTTTCAATGCTATTTTGTATTTTCTGCTTCTTTTTCTTTCGCTTTCTCATAGTATTTCGTTATTTTTTCCCTCTCCCTTCTTGTCTGTGCTCCAGAATGTCGGCTCCAAAATTGGCTGTGATCTAGGGGAACTCTATCCGCGATGATAGAGAGTCTACGTAAAATCATGCAAAGTTGAAAATATAATTTGATATTGTCGTAAATCTCAGGTCAAGACATACACTAAATTTCAGTTCAAAATCGGTCAATTATGAAAAATTTTGAAACCTACTTGTAGTAGCATGACTGAAAAAAATTTCTATTCTTTATGAAAAATAGAAATAGTTGGAACAATTTCACTAATCTTACACCACATTTTCTGGAGCATACTCTTTATATCACAGAAGAAAAAATGGCAAGACCGCGATACTTGGAAATCTTTTTGATAAATTAGTCATGCGCGACAACCAAGAAATTGCCAAGTCTCAAAACTTTCCCTATTATGGTCATTTTGAAGCATATTCGACTCAATTCGATTATCATATTTCTAATTCAAAGTACAAGTGAAAACTACCGTACCTGGCAGGAGTATGCTTGACGGTACGAGTCCTTGCCGATTGACGTCATCCAGGGCAACGACGTGCACCCATTCTGAATCCTCTTCGGACGTCGGCGGACACTTGTCGGTCATGATCTTAATTGATTACGGTAATTTTAATTTTATAAGTTAAGAATCGCTTTCTTTAGCTTGGATCATAAAATTCAACTTCTAATAAAATTGAAGGCTTACCTCGACTTTTTCGCCCTTCTTGACAGTCAGATGGTTGGGCGCTTGCGCTTGGAAATCGGCGGAAACGATCCATTGCTCGAGAGGCTGCTGAAAAACATTTTAAATTTTATTTTTCCATTTGTCTTAAAAATCATATTTTCCACAGAATTTTCCATTTCGATTCAAATTTTCTTATTTTATTTTTTAAATGATCATTTATTCCCTCATTTTGATCAGTTTCTCGTTTCTGCTATTTGGAAAATATTTGCTAATTCTTTTTTGATATTCCGAAATTTCGATTTTTTTCTCAGTGCATTTTTCAAATAATAATTTCACCCCTCATTTTGATCAATTTCGAACTTTTTCAGCTGATTTTTGTCAATCATCTAGGCGCTTAATGTAAACAGATATGGGGCCCCGAGATTTGCTTGGAATTGAGATTTCGCTGAAGCGCAGCTAATTCTCATTTTTATCTCCCACACATTTGAGAAGAAAAATCAAAACGGATGCAAGGAACTAAATTTGAGAAAATATATTTGAAATTGAGAGAAGCAGAGAAAAATCTGAAAAAAATATAGGAAAATGATAAATTCTAAGATAGAGAATAAACAGTTTGAAATGATTTCTTGATTCGTATCAATTCAAAACCGACTTATCGCCCACTTATCGCCAGTAGGAACTTACCGGAATAGAAAATCGATTTTCAGATAAGAATATCCCAGGTGCTTTTCTAGGGCTATACTTTATCATACGCTTTGGGATATTTTAGATCTCTACAAAAATTCAAAAAATTAGGGTATTTTCCAAGGTTTCGAAAATTTTGAGGTTTCCTTAAGTTTAAAAAAATCAGAGAGCCTCATTTTTGAAGTCTCGGTCATAGCTATGAGCTCATATCGGGCTGTTAAAATGCAGAAATGAAGTGGCAGGTCTATTTTCACCTGAGCTATGACGCAATCAGAAACAGGAAAAACGAAGAAAATGCGAAAATGATCAAGGAAATGGGTCAGTTAACACTTCCTCATTTTGATATATTTTTAACAATAAAAATTCAGATCTATTGAAGATGAAACATTGAAAAAGTAACTTTCTTTTCTCCATTAAAATTTATAAGAATTTGAACACTTTGTAAAGAATTCTATCCATTGACTAGAATTTTGTTCGCTCCTGAAACATTCGATTTTCATGAAACCTATTGATTTGTTATAAAACTAGCATTTTAAACTGCCATAAAATATCAATCAAATTTGATCGTTTATCACATTTTAAAGAACAGATTTCATTCGAAATATCTTTTCTTGAAAGTACTCAAAAATTTGACAAGTCCCTTGTGAATATTTGCCAAATTTTGATGGCATTTTAGAATTTCTACGAGTAAAAACAGAGTCATTGAAATTTAGACTTAAAATGTCCGTCCTATTTGCATACACCCTCATTTATGCAAACGAGCCGATGATCTAATGTCAACATGACTGAAATTATAGCTGAGCGGAAAAATGTAGTACTATTTTACTCGAAATATCAATGACTTTAAAAAATGTCAAGAAAGACTCAAAATTTGTGTAAAACTAGTAAAGCACTTTATCAAACGTTCTAAATAGGTATGTTTCAAAATTGTATAGGTTTTGAATTGTATTCATTTCTTTGATAACGTATTGCTTAACTGGGAAAAGTGATCAAGTTCAGATGAAAGGTAATGAATATTTACGCTATGCCAACTTTGTCAAAATTTCGCAAAATTTAATTGACATTCTTCGCGGCTTTTAGAGACCAACCCAATTATTTCTGTTCCCAAATCAAATTCTATTTAAAAGTTCTAACATCTAACTTTCAAAGTTTGCTTTATTTTTTTCTATAAAAGTTATTTTCCGACTAATTAAATTTCATCTATGCGGTAGATTGTACAATAAGTCAATTTAAAAAACGGTGGGCTTGTCTTATAATTCCAGAAAACTGCATTTCTTTGAGTTCTGAGTTTTTTTTTAGTCCAACTAAACAGAAACCGATACCTTTCTACTTTTTCGTGTAAATAATGCAAATATTCGATTGGCTCAGTTGGATAGCTGCCTGCTTTTCATTTGGTATTCATTACAAAGTTCGATGTGCGTGAGTAAACATTTCTTCTTGCCAAAATATTATTTTTTTCTTGGAATGATGAATATTTTAGTGAAAATTTAATCAGAATAACGTTTTTTAGAAAAAAATATCACTTTTTTCAAAAAATTAAAAAAAAATGATATTTTCCTTGTTTTTCATTTTTGTTGCTCCAAAAATCGAATTTCCGCTAGTCAAAAATCACAGCCCCCGGCGAGTGACAAATGAAAATAAGCAAGAATAATAAAATGAGAACGCGCCTGTGTTCCTTGAAAAAGAAACTAGAAGATGGAAAAATAAGAGGAAAAGAATCAGATGAAAAGAAATAGTATGAAGGCAATAGTAAGTAAAACGGGAAAAAATGAAAAAAGATAAAGCCCGAAAGATAATCTCCCCATTTCGCAATCATATGTATTGTTATGTAGAAAAATGTTCGGAACTGAGCATGCGTTTAGATGAGAAAACGAATACTTTTCAAATTTGGTACGTTGCAAGATTTGCATCAAGCTTATCAATGATAAATATTCTACCAATCGAAGAGAGAATGCCTAGCTAGTAATTTTCCAAAAATAAATACATTTTTCCATCATATCTATTTCAAAAATTCAATAAAATATATACCTAATTGAAACTCTAATATAGTGTAGTTATTCTGACTATTTTATCAAATTAAAAAATATCGAATTTCTTATTTTTCTCCGAAAGAAAAATCCCAATTTTCATTGAAATCCCAAAATTCTCAATTTATCCGTCAAACGTATGCCTCATTTCGTATTTCGACGGGAATGACTTCCGAAACAATGGAGATTTTTTTTCGCCTCACCTATTCACACTGCTTAGGTCCCCAGTAATTTTGCAGGAAAATCAAAAATTTCCCAGGAAAATAGAGGATCACTCATAGAAATTTAAAAAAAAAAAAAAGCTTAAATTTAGATTTTTTTCAAATAGATCGTTTTTGATTAGTTAATGATTATTTTAGAAAACTTTGAAATATTTTTGAGAAAGTTAAAATTTATTCCTGTTCGTTTGAAACTGATATTGTGCCTAAAAACCCAGTCAAAATCTTCTGATAACTTGAAACTTGTTTGAAATAGTATTTGTTAAGTAGTACTACTCGAATAAGGTAATAAAAATTCAAACCAATATCTGGTATTAACATTCGTTGTAGTCTATTTGAATTCTTTATGCAAATTCACTTTTTTGCTTCTTTAACCTTTGATACACGCGTCCTTGAGTAAGGGAGTAAAAGACATTTGAAATTTTTCCTACGCTGTTCAAGTTTTGCAGAAAAAAGCCATAGCAAATAGGATCGAAATGTCACACTAGCTTTTATCTTGAATAGGAGAAAAACGAATTAGAGCTAGTAAAATCTAGCATATCTCAGACGTTTTTTCCCTCCTATTCTAATAGATGTAAATATAGAGTACGCCTTTTTTTCTAATGAAATTTTATGAAGTTAAATTAAAGGAAAGAAAAAAATGAAAATTTGAAGTTAATCTCACTATGCTCAACTTTCTTATTCAGACGTTTAGTGAAAAATTTTCTTGACCTATTTTAAGCACGCTAGAATTCTCATCATTTATCTATTCAAACTCGGTATCCTAGGTAAAATTGATTAATGTCCAAACAATAATATATGAAGCTCTCCCTGCATATTATACGCGCCTTCTAATTTCATGCTTGTAAGAAATCCCAAGATTCTTCAAATGGATGAATACTAGTGCAAAATATGCGACAAGAAATAATTTTTTAAAGTTAGAGAGCAGAGAGATAAGATGGAAATATCATTACCCAGAGAAAAATAAAGGCATTCGCATTTTATTTCCATCCTGCTTTTGCGCTCCATCATCAATATCTTTTTTTGTGCGTTAAAAACGCGCTCCACAGCGAAAATAATAACTCCAGCCATATCAATGAGTTACAAGCGAAAGCAACAACCAAAGGGTAGAAAAAAGAAAAAGAGGACAAATATCGCCGGATGAAATATGTATGACCGAACAAGGCCTAGGGCCTAAATGCTCCCTGGAAAGTCGCTAAAACGCGGATAAATGGACGATAATAGAGAGGAAATATAAATAAGAAGAACAAGGGTAAAGTTCGTTTTTGGCATAATACAGAGATTTTTAAAATTAGTTTCAAGAGTATGTTAAATTTCAGCCCTTTCTACGATTTCAGTGACTTGAATAGGCAAAATTTAGAAATTATTTCGATCTTTTACATGAAAACGCACTTAAGAATTTTGAGTAGTTTTTTTCGTAGTTTGAAATTTCAATTTTTACGACTCAACATTATGGATATCCTGATATGGAAACTTTTTGATTAGCATGATGTAATTTAGTTCAGGCGGTCTATGTATTGCCCCAGAATTTATTGTCTATCGAGACATTAGCTTGTTGGTTCCAAGAAAGTCCCGCTGTGATGATGGGATAATAGTGGGACTGGATAAAGAATAAGGCTAAAGTTCAGACCTTAGATCTAAGTATCTAAGCTATTATGCATAGGCTTTCTGAAGAAATATGTGCGTCCCATGCTCTGGAATGACACTATGAAGGTAAAAAGGTTCGAATTCTAGGAAATTTTCAAGATATGTTTCAAAATTTTTCAAGTTTTGTATAAATTAGTCAAGTTAGCCTATTTTACGATGCTCCAAGTTTGGCTTCAAATTTTAGGAAAAGTCAACCAAGTAAAAATACCAAAGATTTTCCTTTCAATGTTCACTAATCTGTTCAAAATACAATTCTATTCGCTACAAATTTTGTATTATTTTGCCCATTTTGAGTGAATGAATTGACTATTTCCCCCTGCTCTATTTATCTCGAAAATCCTCTCTTCCCACGCCTCGCAAAAATGATTGAAATCTGCCAAAATAATAGGAAAGTTCAATTTTTCAGCAGAAAAAATGAGAGATTTTATCTTTCAAAAGATGAACATGGCAAAAAATATTGATTTTTTTGGAGTAAATTTCGCTATTTTTAATCAAGTACTCATACTTTTCACATAGTTCTAGAGATTTTATCACTGAAAATTACCAAGAAAAAGTCCATTTTTAAAATATATTTTAAAAGTTTGCATAAAATAAATCGTATTTCTAAGTCATTCAAGTTTTTTCGAACGTTTGCAAAAATATTATTGCCTTCGATTTTAGTTCCTCGTGTGTGTATCAGAATCAGTGTTGTTTTCCCAACTTGGCAAATGATAAAAAAGTGAAAACATTTTGAAGCGTTCTAAAATGGATCGATAAAATTTCCATTTTTATTGTATGTTTCAAAAAATTGGATAGTTGAGTGAAATCTAGTCTTCAAGGTACGACTCTCCTCCAAAAATTCCAAAATTTTCCCCAGATTTAAAAAATAGCTAAATTATAAAAAAAAATCGACAAAGGTAAAAAATAGCTAACCGAAGGTGAACCAGCCCTGTTTCCAGCGCGAAAAGACGAAGCTAGCTTATTCCTCGCTCTCGAATATAAAGACCCAGTTCTAGTACGAATAGAACGCCAAGACTTTGAATACGTCAACATTTCTTAACGTTAGGGATTCAGAATCCAAAACTTTAACGTTGTCAAGGATTACAGTAGGATTCAGAATCGCGGCGACGTCGAGAAATCGAACATCGACGGTTAAATCAAGCAACAGCTCAGGGGGGAGTAGAAGAAAGTCTTTTTCGAGATAAAAATTAGAAGGGAGAAAGAGGATAGTAGAGAGCGGAAAGAGCCAGACTAAAGGGGCGGGGCTTGAAAATATCGCACTTTGAAGAGAGAAAACAAGAAAAAGAGGCTGGGAAAAAGGTGAAATGCAAAAATAAGAAGGTAAAAAGTGAGAGTTACGTGATGATATTGATAAAACTTCTGATGTGAGCTAAGCCAAGCATGAGAAGGGTTGAAGTTATTGAAAGTTTAAACTTTTTTACAAAAATTAATATTCAAGGAAGAGCATAAAGAAATTTAATGATGAAATTTATAAATTTTCAGAAACATATCGAAATTATTTCTTTAAAAGCTCATCGAAGATGAATTATAGAAAAATCGATGAAATTTTGAAACATCCTAATAATTATTTAGAAAAATACATAGTGTGGTCTTTCAAACCAAGTCATTCCCGACATAATTTTGAACCCTAGCAGAGTTGAATTTCGATGCTTTAATTTGATTTTTGTTTAGATTTTGGAGCGAGATTCGATTAATGTATGTGCATAAAAAATTAGCGACCGCTAGTTGCTCACGAAAGGTCGAAGAATGTCTTAGTTTTGAATTTTACATCAATTAAGAATTTCCGAGATTTTTCTTTCAGAAATTTTGAATATCAAAATTGCAAGATAATCACTAAGACTTTTTAAAATGCATTTCATAAAGAACTTTTTGAAACATACTATTTTTCTAGAGTATTTTTTGGGGGGAAAAAAGTTTGAAAAGCTACTCCTACATATTTTCTGCTATCATAATAAAACTTGTATCTAGTTTTTAAAGCGTTTCTCGATTTTTACCTTTAGATATTTTGATCGAAAGAGCTCTTTCAACTTTTCTATGATTCAATCTTGATCTATTTTCACTTTTCGCGCTGAGCAAAGGCATAGCGAGTTTTTCATGAATTTCATGAAAGACGTGATAGTGACTCATCCTCAATATTTATTATCGAATTTATCTATCAAACGTCATATAGGAAAAAACTTTTCAAGGAAGATGAAAAAGATTTTCGCAGAAATTCGACTGATTATTTCCTAAAAGCCTTAACTCGCTCAGCTAAATACTCAAATTACAAAGAAAATTTGAAGACTTTTGAAATCTAGCATAAGAGCTTTCTCGTTGGAGAGTATGCAGATCTGAATAAATGGAACGTTTACGAAAAATGATCTTCAAATCAGTTAGGTTATAGATGGTGTTGCTCATTAATTAGGAAAATTGCAAGAAGTATAGTATTACCAAATTTCGAATTCTGAATAAATGATTTTTGAAATAATTATTGAGTCATATCGAACCACCACTTGCAGTATATCAGAAATGATATGAGCGGTTATTGAAACAGCGACAATATTTTCTATCAAAAATCTATCAGATATGAAGTGGGGAAATTTGAATTTTTTAACAAAATATAGATCATGAAAACATTATCAGTGTCTCAAAATTCTCGCAAAAATAGATTCGTGGAAACCTAGCGCAATCATTATAACAAGATTTGTAGAAATTAGAAATCAAGATAATTTTAAGAAAGGTAAAATAAAGAAATATTAACTAAGAACTCTTCGAAAAAAATCACGATTCCTCGAAACCTAGCCAACTCACCTTGTTGTGCTTGTCAAAACAGTTGGTGCATCGTCGGATGATCGAGCACATTTGTTCGTCGTCAAATCAATTTCCGATCGATTTAGATTTTTACCGATTTTTAAAAAAATTAGTTGATCTTGGAATAGATTTAGATAGACCTCTAATAAATTTTAAAATTTCGCCCCAAAATAGATAATTTCAGATTGGTCCTCAAATAAATTTTAGTCCGATCGATAGAAAAATTTCCTTAGATTAGTCGGACAAAATATTCCTATAAGTGAATTTCGAAAATTGAAATTTTGTGATGTTTTTCCTCGAAGTTTTAAAAACCGAATAAATTTTGAGGGAGCAGAAATTTATGGAAAGAATCGAAACACAGATACTCGATTTCTTGAAGAAAAGGAAAAGAAGGAATTCTTGAAGAGAGACGAAAGAATCAAAGAATGAAGTTAGAGATGATTAAAATTCTAGAGGGTCAGGGAAAAAGGAAAGTTATAGAGCACTGAAAAATGAGAGGCAAAAAGTAGCATAAAATCACAATAGATCATTTGAAATAGAGATGTTTTGAAAATGTCCCATGTTTTAGATCATTCGAAATCGAGAGGTTCTAGAGAGAAATAAAAAATTGAAATAGAAGTTTGAAAAAATTAAATCAAAAGATCCAGAAAAAATCGAAATAACATTAATTCTGAGAGATTTAAGAAAAATAACCAAGAAAATAGTGCGCGAATTCTAGAGATGGTTAAAGATAAATAGTAGGAGAATAGTATTAGAATTGAGAGGGAAAAGAAAGAGAATTAGGCGACGATAACCCGGCGAGCTTCTGTTCTTTACAACGACAATGACAGAAGACTCACAACTTTTCGTCGCTTTCTTTTCCGCTCTCCGATTTGCATGCTATTCCACTTTTCTCCTTCACTTTCCCATACTATTTCCCTCCTCTCATCCTTTTTCCTATCAAAATCACTTGATCTTTCTCTCGATTTCATGATCTTTCTCTAATTCTCTCAGCTTCATATGCTATGTTTCAGCTTTTCATATTTTGCTCGAAATCATTCTTCGGTACTTCTCTATCTTTCTCTCTCTCGAAAAAGCGTGATTTCTATTTTTTTCTTTCTTCTTCTTTCCTGAAATTCCCTGATCACTCAGTTTTCAGAAAACCTACAAAATGAGAAGAAATGAGTAAAAGAGCCGAAGTTTCCTCGTCATGGGGCTTAACTAATTTCAGTGCTCTCTAATAGTTAGGTACGCAATCACACTAACTAAAATACACAGAAGCATGGAAGATTACGCGCAATTCTTTGAACGAAGATCAGGTTCAAATTTTAGAAAGATGAATACAAATTACTGTAGCTTTTAAGGAATAGAAAATTTGAAATTACTCGAATCAAGTCAATTTCAAAAAATGACTGGAAATAGATCTCTGACACATTTCTCATAGCCAATGAGATTGACGAGAATTATTTTGTTTAGGTAAGTTTCCAAAAAGAAGTATAAATAGTTTTTGAAAATTATAAATGCCATAGAGCTCCAGTAATGGAAAAATAAATAATAATTCAAGTTAGTCTCGGGAAATAAAATGCAGAAAAGTACTGCTTGAATCAATGTAAATTTCTTATCATGACAGCTTTTCCCCCAGAGTAGTTAATGCTCTAATTACCCGCGGTATGTGTCATTCATTGAAAAAGCTGGAGGTCTAGAAGGCAATTATTTTAGTCCATTCCTTCGATTTCACTCATTTACTTCTACACTTGATTAGAAAAAATGAAGTAGAGTAAAAGAGAAGACATCAAAATGTTGCGAAGGGTAAGAATATGGAAAAATTAAAGAAGTTTGAGAAATTCGGAAGAAAATTTCTGATTCACAAGAAATAATAAACGACTTATCGGAATTAAAGGCTTGAAACCGAATTTATAATGGAAGATTGTGGTCTATCCATAGCATTTTGAATGTTTTAATTGAGTCATGACTAGAAATATTTCATTCGAGCGCTTTAAACTATAATTTCCATAGTTATCATTAACTTGAAACCTATCCAATTAGAAAGATAGCTTAATTTTGAAACAGTAACTCCCAAACTATTCCTTATTTTTCCCCAATTTAACGCTATTTGAAACCTAACCAATTTTTCAATAACTCATAAAAATTGACGTACCTCACAACTGTCGGAGCTCTGAATGGAGTGCCTGTTTGTGCCTGTCGACAGCGTCTCGGCATCTCGCGAGTGACGATCACCAGATGAGACAGATGCCGTCGTTCTGGAAAATCAGAAAATTAACAATTTTCGAAAAAAACAAAGAATTAGACTATGCAACCTTAAATTTTTTTAGAGAAAAAAATATAGAAAAATTCTTATTGAACTTTAGAAAAAAAAATTACTGTAATTTTGTGTTCATTATTTCTTCCAGAAATAGCCTAAAGACCTCGAAGTATTCAAAATTTAAACTCAGTGAAAATTAAAGTAGTTTTAGAGTTGAAAAAAAATCAGGTTAATATTTTACCTAGTGGAGAATCCCCTCGCGGAAATGCTGCCTGCGGAAATACCATCGAGCGAGCTGCCCGACTGATGGTGCACTGCTGTCGCCAGGTTCATGTTCGTCATTCCGAGGCCTGTAAATTAGGGGAAATAAAATGTTTCAAAAAATCAATAAACCAAGTTAATATTTTCAGAAGAATTAGAGTGTAGAAAATCTCCTACCTAACGGCAACATTCCCTGCGTCAGTTCTCGGATCTTTTTGACCCAGGCGACCTTCGTCTGTTCCGTCGAGGCTTTCAGGTCCGTCCGATTGTCGTTACTCGCAACTGTTCCGAGTCTAAGTCCGAATCGGGACGGGTCGCCCTCGACGTGCTCGACAATCGATATTTCTGTTAGCTGAAATAAAAATTCGATTTTTTTTAAACAGGAATTTCCGGAATTTATGTTTCAAGAATCATCTATAAATGAAACATGGAGGTACGTTACATTAAGAACCGAGAAGTTTATAAATAGTGAAAAAAGTTCTTTCCCAATCAATTCAGTGAGTTGAGGAAAATGCTATTTTAGATATTGTGTAACAATGTTTTGGATAGTGATGTTATATAAAAAGTAAGAAGTTTTATAATTTTCATGAAGCCTACCCAAATCGGTTTACCGCGAATATTGTAGAAGCTCGACTTCTGATTCTTTTTCGTGAACAGCACTGCCAATTCGAATAGGAAGACCTGAAAGATTAAACGAATTTGGAATTTAATCTAAAAAACTAAAAAATTATAAAAAATAAAAAGTCCTGGCCTGTCTCTGAGAGCCCGCCTTTTTGAAGTAAGCTTTTGGTTCCCAAACCGTCAACAAATCTTGCATCACGAACGGTCCGAGGACGCCTTCGTATTGCTGAAAAATGTGTTGAGAGTTAAAATTTGATGTTTAATTTCATCCTTACCTTCATATCCTTGGGATCCAAACAATTGTAGTGGATCAGATCGTTGGCTCGTTTCGGGATGTTCACCACGAGGTCGTAGGCTTCCTGAAAATAATAAAATGGGAATCTTCAAAACAAAAATAAGAAATGCGGTTATTTTCCAAAAATTAAAGAATACTGAATTTAAAAAATGATAAAATATGATCAATTTTCCAAGAGATAGAAAATGATGATTTAAAAAAAATACAAATTCAAGATATTCACCTTCAACTCATCGAAGTTCTGCTTGCCGTATTTGATGAGCTGCTCGATCATCAATCGATATCTGAAAATCATAATTTTAGTTTTTCTTCAGAATTCCTTTTCTTATGATTTTTAAAAATGTTCTTTCTTAATTTTCAGCCTGAAAAAGCTATTTGGAAGCCGCGAGACTACGAGACACGAGGCATAGATGAAGTAGTATAGGGTCAGGGCAGGGTATGGGATGATAGGTTTTCTTTTTCCACACGATTTTTCAATGTCTCGTGTCTTGCGGTTTCCAAGTTGCCAAAAATGATGATCAATTCTTACCTAGTGATTCTTTGAACGGGCTTGATCAGCAAAGAACCCAGGTCGTTGTTGATTTCGAGACTGTACTTTTCGCGGATCGACTGAAATCCAACGCAATTTTTTTCTCTATTTCAAAAATTCGATATTAAGAATCTCGGAAATTATAAATTATTCGTTTAACACTGAAATTATAGATAAGACAAAATTAATTGAGAATTGAAATCATTGCATTAGTTCTAAAACTTCATTAAAATCAGTTTAAAAAAATTAAATTAGTGACTGTTCATCTTACATATTTTACACAATAAAATTCAAAACTTCTTCACATTTGTAAAAAAAATCAAGACAAACCCCAAAGAAGACCAATACATCGGCGGTTTGGAGGATGTTGATTTTCTGCTCTTTGTTGACGCAGTAAGTGGTGTAGAGCGTGTAGAGCAAATCGACCCACACCGTGAACGAACAGCCCACTTCTTCAGGCTCGGTTTCGTACTTTTCGAGTTCTCGAAGAAAATTGCTGGAATAGGCTTCGTGGAAAGTTTGATATTTTCAAATGAAACTACATTTGCAAGTAATCGATAGTATTTTTTTTTAACTTTAAAAATCAAATGGTCAAAAGTGAGCGTCATGAAAATATGTCCTTGAGAAATGCTAAATGTCGATGACAAATGTCTACGAATTCTTAAAAAATATCGGATGTTTTGTATAAGTTTCACAAAGCTAACTTATTCAATGTTCAAATGGTAGACTCAACCATTCGTGAATATACATTTCAAAAACAATCATAAAGAGAAAACTGACTCGCGATGAAACTCGTAGATTTGGTTGATGTTGCCGAAGATGTCGTTCTTCAGGTTCATCAGTGAGTCGGGCAAAGTCTTCGCCGCAGCTGCTCTGTCGTATTCCGCAATGTAGATCTGAAAAAAACATTCGATTTTGCGATATTTTAAAGAATGTCTAATTTACCTCGACACATCGCCGTAAATCCTCGACGTAATCTCGCTCGGACTTTAGTAATTCAGCCATCGGCTCGAGTATCCTCCTGTTCTCTTCCCGCATTCCATAGGCGATTTTCTCCTCCATTTGGTTGTCCGAGTGTCGATCCAGAGAGAGCTCATCTTTCTGAAAATCAAAAATATGGAAAATTTGAAAAAAAAAAAATCCTACGATATTCTGAGATTTCCCTCCGCGAACTGCCACTTCACAGTCAGCAACCCGTTTGGAAAACGCCTCGAATGCAACGCGGAGCTGAAAAATTAAACTTTCATCCTTATCCTGTTCCAAAAACAAATAAAATAAGTTATACTTTTCACAAGATATGCCACGTAGGCACGGAAGGGATAGTTTTTCAATCTTTTCTTTTTTGTTTCATTTCGATTCAGATAATTTTTCATTTAATTTCAGAAGCAATTCCTTAATAATATCATAAAATAAAAAAGCCCGACCTCCTTGAGACAAGTCTCGATGTCCGTCATGTGTTGGCCGCCTTCAGCTTGCATCTCTGTGCCCATTTGCAGGACAGTTTGGGCCTCGGTACGACGTTCCTGGAGTTTTCATTTCGAATTTGAATTTATGGAAAAAAATAGTATGTTTCATCGAATTTAGAAATAATATCTATAGCAATAGGATAGTGATATGGAGATTTCATAGAAATTAAAAAAAAAGAAAAAAAATTAAACTGCACACTTACATACCAAATGTCGTCTTGCATATCTTCCCCGTCGAATTCGAATACTTTTGTTTTAAAGAGAATCTGCCCACCTTAACCGCGGTTTTGAACTGTGCGTATTCGTCGTTGGCATCTGCTCTTGCATTTCCATTTCGCCGCCTCGAGCATTCGACTAGTCGAGTTTCGCCTTCTCCCGACACCCAATCCAAGATCTTCCGCACTGAGAACACGAGCAGGGTATAGTGTTGGCAGCTGGAAATTGAAAATCTGGGTAGTTAAACAAAAAAAGAGAAAAAAAAGCCATTATCATTCTAAATTTCGATGTTTTCTTTAAGGATTTTTCGTTAAATCATAATATCTTCTATCCGGATCAAGTCGTACATAACTCAGAGAATTTAAGTGATTCTCGAGAAACTTATGGTTTATGATACTTCTTATCCGAATTGAAACTACTCCGGATCAAGTGAATTTTGCTATTTCATGAAACGCATTTCAACCGCCTCAAAAATGCCTACCGTTCCAATTCCTTCTTCTTTTTGATCCAAAGGTCCAAAATCCTGGATTGTCGCTCTCGGACGTCGCTTTTCATGCCACGAATGCGTCGTTCGTGCTCTTGCCTGGAAGTTTAAATTCGGAAAAAAATCAAAGAAAATATTCATTAGAATTGCTGTAGAAAATTAAAATATCCTAACCTGTCCCTTTCGCTGAAATTCAGATCTCGTTCGATGTATTTCAGGTACAGATCGCTCGTCTTTTGTGCGTATGTACAGCCTTTGATCAGTCTGAAAATTTTTGGATAAGTTTCAAATTCTCCTCAAACATTCAATCGCTTACAATTTTTGATCATCCAAGAATGATAATTTATTTTACATTTAAAATTTTTTTGATAACTCATTGGCATTTCAAAATTGTAATGCGACTGTGCCATAGTTGTCAAATAACATATATTTTCTATGTCTCAATCAACCATGATAATTAATAGCTATTTTAGAGAACAATGAAATGCGAATGCGAATGCGATAAAAGCATAGAATAACTAAAACTTCTAAAATTCTCGACCAACTCACCGGTCCTTGTAATCATTGTGCCGTTTGATTTGCTCGGCGATGAAGTGCGTTCTGACTTCTAGCGACGTACTCGGACACTGACTGCACCAATCGATATGCTCCTGTAAATTTTCCAAAACAATTCTTTTCTTTCAACCACAAGCTGTTTTTAATTTGAATAGAAAATTATCAAAAGTAGAAAGTTATTGTACCTGATTAATTTGGTTTCTTGAAGTTTGTTAAAAATGTAACAAAATTTTTTAAAAATCCAACCTGACTAAAATCCTTGGCCAACTGTGTGAGAATCTGTAGCACGTTCTCATCGATCGTCTTGTAGCAGCCGATCGCCGCCTGAAAATTCGACCTTTTCTCAATATTTAGACAAGCTTCAAGAAAGTCATATCAAAAATATCGCACTCTATCATATAGTGCTCTCTCTGCTCTGATTTGCTTAAAATAGTCTCTAGTAATTTTCCTTTCAGCTACAAAAACTTATCTGTTTCAAGAAATTTACATAAAAGTCTCGAATTTCAATTTCGATGTCTGCACAAAAGGCAATTAATAAAAGTAGTAGCTTACCCATAAGGTATAGAGTAGGGATTTAGTAATAGAATACTGGATAACAAACCTTTAAGCTTAGAAAATTCATATGATGATAATTTTTACACATTTTTCGGCACTACTTTTATTAACTGCCACTCAAAATATCGTTAAAAAATCAAACCTTAATAAACTTTTTTTTCCATATTTCAGTGAATCTGTATGACAAATTTCAGTTTCTAATGGTGATTTTGCAAATTTTAAAAGATATGGAAACCCCACCTTAAGGAGCTTTTTCCTCTCCTCGATAAACCCGACGTATCTCCGACAGGGCACCGCGAGGTATTCGTTGATGTTTGTCACGATTCCCCTCCTTCTCAAGTCGACCTTCTCCAGCAGAGCGCCGGTGAAATTAAAGAACCGCTCGAAGCTACGGTACTTCTTATTCTGAAATGAAAATTATTATTCTTCAAATGTTTCGGGAAGGTATTTTTAGGAGTAAGGTTCAGGGATTACACTAAACCAATAGCCTGAATTATTTAAATTTCAAATAAGTTTCATAGAAATTTTATAAAGTAGAAAAATTCAGAGAAGACTTTAATGGAACAATGAGGTGAATATCCATGTAATATTGCAAAAATGTTCAATTTTGTCAAATCAAAACCTGCTATTTTCGAGTTGTTTTAGTTTCATGTCGAAAAAAAAACAATAAAATCTAAAAGACAAAAACTCACATTGAATTCCATCTCGATGTCCTCGAGCGTCTTCAGGTATTTTTCCGCCTCTTTTCTATCGTTCGGAATTTTGCAGCAACGCCTGAAGAAATTAGCATAAAGTTGTATTTTTTATTTTCAAAGGAACAATTCAAAGAAATTCATAAAGTACTTGAAAGAGACAAATCTTTCGAAAAAAAGAAAAATCTAGGTAAAAACTGAAAGAATCAGAAAAGTACTCTAATACTCTAAAAATCCTCCGAGCACTTATGAATAGCTAGAGTAACGTAGCGTACCGATTCATGTCGAGATAGTCGTGCTCGAGGTCCTCCACGAAGCGACGCGCCACCTGCCACGTCTCTTGGATTTCGCACGCCACCTCGATCATCGCGTGTGTTTGGCGCGCTTGCTGCAAATTTTCGAATCATCATCCCAACCGGCTCTACTCTACTATCCTATAGCACAGAGTAAAAGATTAGATTTCATACAGAAGTAAAATTCGGTAGTATTGAAACTTATTTCAGCCAAGTTTACTATTCTATTCTTTGTATTAGAGAAGGGATATTCAGTTTCATTTTTCATGCCGTTCGGGAAAGAGGAAGAGAAATTTTAGGATATTAGTCATTTTTCGAGGTGTATGTTTCAAAACAAGGGTAAGATAGAGTATCCTATGGATGAAGGCCCCATAAACGGTACAGCAAAGAATGTGGTATCAATCGACTTTACTGCCATATCTTTATCATTAGAGAAAGAAGTTGATGTGTTCCGAATGAAAGGAAATTTGGACTTTTTCCATGTGAGAGTTTGTTTGTCTCTAGAATCATTGCTTGTTCAACTTCGGTATTTTCCGTTCTCTTTCCGAGTCTCAAAATGTACAAAGTGGTAAAAATACGCTCTTTTTCGCTTTTGTTTGCAGGAAAATGAAACTTGGCGTTTGTTTACTATGAGCCTTCGCTGCATGATGCAAACTTTTCGCGGCATTTACTACTTTTTTGAGAGTGAGAAGACAGCTGTCAAAACGGAACGCGGAAAAAGGGGTTTCAAAAATATTCTAGCCGGCTTTCTAATCTCACCCTATATTATTAGGCTAGAGGTACGGTTAGATGAATTTTAGCAAGTGGGAAAAATCATCTCAAGCATTTTTTCTTTCCTATCCTTTATCACTGGAGAAAGATTCTTAAATCATTAGAGTTTTGCGTATACAAACCTAGCCGAAGGTGTGTTCGATCTTATCCGATACTTTTCGCGCTTACTACGCCTAGTTTTTCTTTACCGAAAAAATTTAGTAGAAGTAAAATGGGCTGAATTAGAGTTTCAAATAGATTTCACTAAAATGTGAAATTCAGAAAGTTCAACTACTGACAATGTTAGTTGCTCTTTCTAAAATGATTTTAAAAACTCAAAAACTGAAAAAATTGGGCGTTCGGAAATCTCACAGCTTGACGAAATAGTAGGGAAAGGAAAGTGGGTGTAAGGGAAAACTCTCTCACTTTTGCATACCCTCTCTTCAAGTTGCGAGGGTGCGAGATTTCCGAATTACCAAGCAAATTCAGGATTTAAAAAATAAGAAAAAACGGACCTCCAGAATATGTTTCTCAGCGTCGGCGACCCGTCCAATTCTTTCCTTGATCAGTTGGGCTACACTTCGGCTGTCGACAGTTTCCAGATCCAATAATGAATTTCCATGGAGGGCCTGAAATTTGAAAATTCATTTTCAAATTTTATTATATATATATATTTTTTTTTTTGAATCTGACTTTTTCAAAATTCTTACAATTTGAAAGAATGTATTGATAATGAAAAATAGGTGATATATCAGAGAAATAGAATTTGTTTTATTTTCAAAAACATATTGCCAAATTTAGTAACATACGAGTTTTGATTCAAAAAATAAATCGTGTTCCTTTTTTCGGGAGAGCAAAGAAATGTCGCGCTTTTCCTCGTTTTTGGCATTAGTGTTTTAGCTTCCTTGAGAAAATCTCTTCCCCTTTCTTGATATCTTTTCCCCACTCCTCTTTTCTAATTTTCTCTCATCCTTTGCTCAACTACAATTAATCATGAATTTTGATCTCTTTTTCAAAAAGCGCAATATAAAAATGTTTCAGAGGAAAGAATACTCGGCCATTTGAAAAGAATTCTCCACTTTTTTCGTTATTCGCTAATTGAAAATTCCTATTACTTTTGAGAAACCCAAAACCCAAATCATTGCGTTTCTTTTCTTTTCATAATTTGATAAAACGTTAAAAAAGGAAAGTTTTCGAAAATTTTCTTAAATTAATCGAGAAGTAATTTTACCTGCTGCAATTCCCTTGCATTGGTTTTGATCCTTGCAATGGCTTGTTCGACTTTCTCCGTGTTCTCCCTGTGCAGTGGTCCAACGCGCTTCGCGTTCGCTTCGAATTGTTCAGACTCAAGCATTTTCAACATGTCGCCTTCCCAGTTCTGGAATTTGCTTTTTTAGTCGTTATCTTAAAACTGCAACAACTGTAACACAAATTAAGAGGCCGTCTAGTTTTACGTTAATGATACGTTTTTGAAACCTATTCTTTCAGACTTTACAAATTCAATAACATTTTACCAAATCGCAAGAAAATGTTTTTCTCAGAACATGTTTCAATAAATTGCAACATATCGTTCAGAATAATGCCTATTTCATTTTTCTAATTCTTGAAACGGAAAAAACCCATAAAAAAATAACGAGCCTTAATCTCGACGAGTATGGTTTTGCTGCTGTGAAGGAACTGGGCGAATCGCAGCCCGATGTTCAGTAGAATCCGCTGCTCACTCCACTTATCCGCTACGGAAGTGTTGATTCGCTCTGAAAATTAAAATAACTGACTTTTTACTTATTGTTTTCCTATATTCTTCATAAATGACGTGAGATAGTGGAGGAAGAGGCTTGAGAATAAGTTTAAAAAAAAACATCACTTTCTTGAAACTCATTATGCAAATAATTTCTTATGAAAACTTTAGTTTTTTATTTATTTATAAATCAGACTGCCCATTAACCTGACTAAATCGTATATAGCCTCAATTTCTATACTTTAAGTTTGAAACTTATTTCAACAATCCGCTATTTTCTTTAATGGATTCAAAAACTCAGAGATTAAACAAATACCCAGATATATTTCAAAAACCCACCAATGTCGATGATCATGGACTGCGCATTCTGAATGGCGTGGGCGTAGTCGATTTCGTAACTCGTCGAAGCGGCCTGAAGCGCTGCGACCAATTGCTGGCCTTCGGTGATCGTCACTGCGTAGGCCTGCAATTTCAGTTCTTAAAATTTTCACTAAATCGAAGACCCTTTCCGAGTCTAAAGCTATTATTGTAAGGGATGCTTTCAACATTAAACTTTAAATCTTTTTTCCGATAAAAATGAACAACGTACCTAACACATTACAGAAAAATGTCGATAAAGAAAAAAAACTTACGTGCGCGGTTTCATCGCACTCGCCAATAAATTGTTCTTTGGCTTGTTCGCAGGACTCCACATCAACATAGACCATTTTCTGGTTGTATCTCTCGAGCAGATTCCGCATCCAATTTGTCAGTTCTGTGTAGTGCGTGAAAAATAACGTAGCTTTATCCAGTAGATCGGCTCTGAAAAAATACAAGTTCATTGATATTTTTTCTATGCTAAACATTAACGCACTAAAAGCTCAAAAAATATTAGAATGGAAAAAAGAAACGTTTAAAAATTTAAAATATATATATATATATATACCTAGCATCGACCCTCCGTTTGAACAAATTCACCCTTGCATCGAGTTCGCTGATTGCCGTATAGAGTCGATTGTAATCGGTACCAGCTGAAAATGTTCATGATTAGTATTAGAAAATGATAAAATAAAATAAAATTCTAGGGAAATTAATTGCTAGCTTTTGTGTGTGCATAAAATAATACAAAAGACGTGGTTTAGAGACTATCCAAAAATCCGGAAATTTCGTGAAATGACTGATCTTCATTGATTTTTGAAAGAAAATGATAACGTATGTTCCAAAAGCCGTCTAAATATTATTCAAGTCTCGATAGGTAATGTTTTTCTTAGATGCGCTTGTAAAATATCAAACTTATGCTTCAAAAAAGTTCAAATTTCGTCGTGCTTTTAAAGAGGATAGTGAACATTTTCTAAAACAACAAATAATGTAAGAAAAAGACTCACGCAAATTGAGGTCCTTCAATTGCTCGAACACAGCTCTCAGCCTCTTCATGTTGTCGTAGGTGTTCATGGCGATCATCTGGAACTTCTTGTGGTTGATCTTCAGCTTACTCGCGTATTGCGCGTTGTCGCCTGCAAATTGTTAATTTTCTTTCATCAGGAACTTTGAACTTTTTCTGATTTATTTTTGTATCAATTAAAAAATTTTTATAACAAAGGCAAAAAATAACATTTCTACTCTTCAAGCTATTTTAATAATGATTATCTGAAACTTATTCCATGAAATAAACTTAAAAATATTTTTTTTTTAAAACCCCTACCAATAGCAACATTTCTTTCGATGTAGGGCTCTCCGTGGTCCTTCAGCCAAGTGACCACCTTCTGAACGTCGGCGTCCAGCGCGTTTTTCGTCATCAGATGACCGAGGAAACGCTGAAAATTACACTATTCTTATATTTGCTCTTCATAAGTTTCAGTCAAAATTCATAAAAGTAATGGAAAAGAAAATTGTAGTCAGAGATGGTCGAAATGGAATGTCTTCAAAAATATACGAAATTTCATGAAAAACAATAATATTTTCTAACCCGACTCAAATCGCATTTCTCGTGGAGCGACGTCTGGCATTTTCTTAAACGAGAAATTAGCTCCATCGCGATGGAACTTTCCACGCCGGCTTTGCTCAGAGCCTGAAATTATCTTTGGTTGAACTTTTTTTTTTCTTTATCCTTTGGATTTTTCGTAGTTTATAAAGTAACCTTTGAAACATATATACAAAATCAATGCTTTTTATTAAAATTCCCCTCGATATCTTTCATAGAAAAGTTACAAGGACAACTCAAATAAAATTTTCTTCTAAAAGCAGCTGAAATCTTTCTACTTATCAACTCGTGGGAAAAATCATAAGTTTTTTTCTTCAAAATTACAGTAATCTCTCAAAAGCCCTACCTCTCTCAGCTTGTTGCCCTGTTCAGCAGCCACGGCGTACGTCTCCTCGATTTTTGTCATGAACTGGTGATGGTTTTTGAATGCCTCCTCGATGTCCTCGCCACTCGAAGTGGGTGATTCGGTCGACTTCTGGGCGGCCGCGTCGTTCCATGCGGGAAATTTTTCGAAGTACTGAAGATTTGAAAATTCATTTTTTATTTGCTATTTCGAATTTCGGAAGAAAGCTTTAAAAAACGTTGAAATTAATCATGTCAAGTTCCACCATCTACAAATACTCAAAATTCAGAAAATCAGGTCTAAAGAAATATTATCTTAAAAGAAATCCTATTTGTTTTCGTAAGTTTCAAACAATCTCTAGATGCCAAAAAATCACTGGATACCAACATATCAATTTTTCAATAGATACTAAGTCCTAACTAAATCATCTTTCAAGTTTAACTAAAATCGTGGGCCAAAAGAGGTTTTTTTTTTAGATTATTGTCAGAAGCTGTAAGCGCTTTACACCGTTCTATTTTTGGCGCAATTGCGTTGAAAATGATCACTTTCCATTTCGAGTTTCCTGATTGTTTTTCGACGCTAAATTTTAAAATCAGAATGGACCTAATCAAGGGAAGCTCATTCTGGAATAAACGAATTACAGAACAAATTCGAAATAAACACACAACATTCGCGAAAACGAACGACAACAGGTTTACGCTCACTTTTGCACAGCGTCCTTCCTCTTTTCATTTTCTCTATTCTCATTTCGCACATAGTGAGTTTGCGCGTTTCTTTGGCAACTCTTGTGGCCCAGAACTATAGGTCTCTACCGTTTCGGAAGCCTGAAAGAACGGCACTGCGTTTTGAAGAATCTGTCGTCGAATTTTAATGAGCTCTTGCAGACGGCGCCACTTGTCTTCCAAACGAACTACGGAATTGTCCACCTGGAAATTGGGTTTCTTAAAATCCGATAAGAATATTTAATTTGAAGTGAAAAATGATAAAGTAACCATACCGCTCCCTTTGTCTGGCCGTTCATACGAAGCCGCCTAGCTGTTTCACAAACGTGAGAAACGTGAACCTCGATGTTAGCAACCGAAGCTTCGAAGTTTTCGAACTCCTTCAGCAAGGCTAAAGCCGCTCCTCTATTGTTGCCAATATCTGTCATTTGACTTTCTAGGACGTCCACATTTCTCTTAGCAATTGCGAATAACTGAAAATTACTATTTACCTTTCAAAAACCTTCATTACTTTGATATTCAATTTGACAGATAAAAAAGCAACTTATAAGAAAATTCAAATTTTTACCTCGTCAGTGTCCTGTTCAACTAGTTTCTGCTGGTGAATACCGTCGAGTTCTTGCCTCCTCGACTCCCAGCGCTTGTAGACGTCGTTTCTGGAAGTTGGATTATTTTTCGGAAATTTTACAATTTTCATTTAATACAAGTTTTAAAAAATCTCCAACCAAAACAAAAGAAAACGCTATGATTCGCGAATATTTGATGTGTTTTGGCTATAAGAATAAAATTTTTTTAAAAGTACAAATAAAACCCCCACTTGAGCTGAGAAAGTGAAGAGACGAGCCGTTCCATAAAACGTATCGAAGCTGTTAGATCGGGGTTCGGTGCACCACGACGCGGTGCGAGCATACGCTCACTTATCTGCAAAAATCATTATCATTTAAAAAAAAAAGTTTCAAGAAATGAAAAATAAGGTAGAAGAGAATAATTTCGTCAGGTTATTATAGATAATTGGCTAAACAGTTGGGATGAGATAAACTAAACAATTTAAAAATCCGTGTCCGAAACATCTTTACTCGTATTATCCACTATCTCTGCATATCCCCTTTGTTAGTCATTTCTCAAAGCAACTGTCACGCTTCGCTGTGGCTTTTCTCATTTCCTCACTTTGCAAAAATGCCTGAAACACCGCGCTTCGGATCAAATTTCTCACGCGCGCGCAAGCCTCTTACTAATATTCAGGTGATTGTATACAGTGAATTTTTGAAAAGAGAAAAGAGGGCGGGGTTAAAAGCGAATATAAATTCGGAAATTTTTTGCAAGATTTTATAAGAACAATGGGCAATTTATAGGAAAAAATCAGAAATGTTAGGCGAAAAAATTGCAAAATTTTACCTGAATAGACTCGTTCTTGATCTGCTCGATGGGAATGGCGAGGATCTTGTCGCGGGCCTCGGTGTGTCGTCTGTGAGCATCGTCAGCGTTGGCGATCTCCATTCTCTGCTGCCCTTCAGCCATCGCTTTCCGAGCGGCTTCCAACTCGTCCATCGCGTACGATATTCGCCAGATCCAACGTTCGAGTTGCTGAAATTCCCTTTTCTTCAAGAATAAAATAATTTTCACAAAATTTAACGAAAAGAGCTCTTAAAAAAAACCTCGCTTTTCATTCAATTTTCGTTGAGCGAAATAGGAAGTGAGTCAGAAAAATTATTCCCTTTAGAAAGAAAGACCATAAATTCACTAAAAGATGTTCTAAATGATTTCATTTCATTCCTAGCTCAAAGAAAATATGAAAATTTAATTTTAAAAAAAACACACCAAACTATTCTCTACCCATTCATTCAGTACTTTCTTCCAAATCTTTTAAAAATGAAAAGGAATAAAAAAATAAATCAGAAAACTCGGACCAATCTCGTCTCCAGCCATTCGTTGTGATCGTACGGGAAAGTGCCGCCGATTTCGTGAGGCAGTTGGCCGGCTTCGATCAACTTCAGCAACGCCTCCCACGACACGATCTGCACCGCGAAACGCCAGTTGTTCAGGGCAATATGAAAAAAATTAATTAATTTAAAAAAAAATAAAATAGGTTTCAAAATTAACAAAAAACGGATTAACTTTCTTTCCGCTAGATGATAAAAAAGGTAATATCAAAATGAATTTAAAAGTTTCTTTCGGCCATTTTTCTATATTTCAAAAACATTCCATAAAGACGTTCATGAAAAGAAGCAATGGGATAAGACCTAGCATTATAAAATGAATGTAATGAGTTAAAAATATGCATATTTTAGAAAACTTCAACAAAGTACAAGAAATATAAAAGATTTTAAAATTAAAAGGAAAAACTAGATAAAAATCGATTTTACCTTCTGTCGCTCCAGAAAACTCTCCGGTTTGATGATGTAGACCTGCGTGAAAGAAACGCTTTCCGCGAGGCTCTGAAAATCGAAAGTTAAAGAAAAACCCAAAAAATGGAAGAACACAACTTCAATAAAGTTTTTGAAATTTTGAGAAAAATAACTTGAAAATTTGTTTAAAATCTTACATCGAGCGCCACCAACATCGGTTTCACATTTTTCCAGGTCTGGCCGCCGCGCATGTCGATCACAGAGACGAAGCCTTTCTCGCGGACGCTGTCTCTGAAAATTCAAAACTCGAGTTATTTTCAAAGATTCTTCTCTTCGAGGGAAGGTCAAGGATAGCTTGATCCCCTTCGTAAATTTTCTTTTAAATTTCCCAAAATGATAAGGAAAGCAATAAATCTTTTTTTTTCTAAAATATTTCTCATGAATAAGCTTACTCTGTAGCCGACAGCAAATACGACAGTAATTTCTTGATTTGATCATTCTCGACGGCCTGCTCGCGCGAGGGGAACACGATCAGGGCGCACCCGTTTCTGAAGACATTGTTAAATGTAAATTCTAGGTTTAAAAAAAATCTATCTTAGTGTTTTCACAGAAGATGAGGCATTTTGGATTTGCATTGTGGGAAAAGATTACTTTTCTAAATGTTGTTTCAAAACTCTGTCACAAATTTAGTCACGGAAAAAGGATGATTTCCCCATCCTTGTTGACTTTGTGAAGCTTATAAGTTGGAAAATTAAAAAGCCTACCTATCTCTGCTACCAGGCAGTAGAGCCATGCGATCGCTGAGGATGTGATGGATGTCTTCGGCCTTGAGGACCATCTGCAAAATCTTTTTCAAAAATTTTATTTTATCCATAATCTCTAACAATCCCTTTACATCGATTCTTTTCTCTTGAATTCAAAACTAGAATTTTTAGATCCTTGTGATAAGTTTCTAAAAATTTCAATGAAAATCCAAAAATTCACCAAAATCATCTAATCTATTTTCGGACTGTAACTATTTTGACAATTATTACGCCCGAGGGCACGGGTTTGAGTGATTTTTCTCTTTTATTTCTCTCGATAGTTTTCGTTTTCACACTCACTCCCATCATTTTATTGTTCAAAAAGTGTCGCTTTTGATTAGTGAAAATGTTTCTTTAGGTCTCTACAAAATTCGTACTATTTCCTTTTTCTTTATCTTCCTATTACCATAGTATTTTTTCTCTTCAATCTTTGTCCCTCTTCAAATCCTTTTATCTCTCGCTGACAAGCTTAGATTGACCATCTGTCTCTCATCACTAGGGAGCATTGGCCTTTGACACTCTCCCTTTCACTCTTTCTTTGACTATACTATTTCTTTCTTTCCCTCTTTTCACTAAACTGACAATGCCATCTTTAGACCAATTACCATACCGATCAGCGTGTTTTGGCCATAAACCAAGAATAGTCATTTTGTTCGAAGAAAAACTTCAGCAAGTTCACTTTTCAAGATGTTTCACAAAATATCTAATTTTTCTTTAGAAACAAGAATGATATTCTCCGCGAATTATAGCATCTCAAATTCAATAATTTTTAAAATTAAAATTACATAACCCATAAAATTTAAAGTAATTGGTTTTGGGAAATGATTTTTGAATTGAATAACAAAAAAATTGACTCACTTTTGAGCTTTGTTCCGTCATTGTTTCTGATCTCTTTGTCTATGGTGGCGATTGAGCAAGTCGAATTGTCATGACACGCAAATGGCAGTGCGAAAGGCAGCCGATTAGTCGGAACTAATTAGAATTCCGATCTCAGATCGACGTCAGAATCTGAAATTTCAAAACTAATAAAATTAGGTATTTTTGACTTCAATAAAAATTAAAATAAATGTGTTTAAAATTTTTGCTTATTGAGAAAGTATTGAATCGAGGCAATATAGGACTTCCAACAAGGAAATATTAGAAAATTGTTGAAAAAGTCAATAATTGTTCTATGTTTATCCCACCACGCTCGTTATCAGCGCTGTCTAATAACTTATCTAATCAGTCAGTCAACAAATAGCGCGTTTCCAAAAAAAAGGGCATTGTTTACTTCCGTTCGAAAAGTTGACAATGCGCAAACACGCGTGCGCGAGTCGAGATGAATAAGCGTTCGGAAAGATAAGGACAAGGACCATAGAAGAATCAACCTGCTGAAAGATGGATAAATTGGGGAAAGTGATGTCAAAAAAGCGTTCAAGATGTTCGCCTTTAGGGATTTTAGTATTCTTTTAATTTTCAAAAAAAACATCGGTTTTTGAAGGGGTAAGGTGGAAAATTATTCAAAGTTTTGAAAGGTTATCATCATAAAATATTTTTTTAAAATCAATCATCATGATTAAGGGAAACTTTTTGATAATTCCGGATAAAAACGGCTCTAGCTTCGAGGGTGGATGGAGAGAGAGAGCGAACTCTTGGAGAGAGGGAAGGGGAGAGGCGAGCGGCGCGGTCAAATGAACACACAAGAACAGAGGAACAGTTGGCCCCGGGGCTAGCAGATAAGAGAATAGGACTGAGGACTACTGGACTAGGCAATGGCACCACGAGGAAACGAAATCGAAGCGAAATTGATCAAATTGAAGTGATTTGTCAAAGGTGGTAGATTCTTTTTTAAAGTTGATAAATTCAAACTGGCCTTTTAGTGTTAGCAAATAAATATATATTTTTTTTAAATACCTGAAATTCTAAGAAAATGATAAATGACGAGATAATCAAATCAGAAAGTGGAAAAGCAAAACCTGGAATCTGTAAGAAAAGTTATTAGATGCGTGTGTTTGTAATCATATGTATATGGCATCAGAGATAAGTCAAATCAGTGGAAACAGAAAATTGCAAAACATGGATAACGCGCTCTAATCAAACCGGAATTATAATGCAAATGTGGGAGAGTAGACGATATGAATGCATTATATCAGATGGTAAATGCGTGTTTCATTTAGTTTCCATATCAGAAAGAACAAATTGAAAGCAGTTGTGTGAGAAAATGGAGTAAAAATAAATCGAATTCGAAAAAGAGCAAGATTCTTGAATTTTTTATACGTCTAGTTTGAATAAATTTCACAAAAAATCACCTTTGAAGGTTTGTATAGGAAAGTTCATGTTTCGTGATTTTGTGCTCTTGAAAACATAAAAACCTCGAAATAAAAATTCCCTTGACTTCTCAAAAGTCGAAAAATTCATTCATTTTCAAGGGCACGTGACAAATAAAATCTTCGTCGAAAGTTCCGCAAAAATAATTTTAAAATCCGAAAAATCGAACAATATATCGATAATCAACTTGCATTTGGTTAGCCGCTTCCTCTCTTCGTTAGAGCTGCTCGACCGGGCGCGTCACGAGCGGGTAATGTCGGCGTCCATCCAAATGATCATTTGCTCAAACCAGGGAAAATATCTATTGCACTCGGATTCCTGCAATTACCCGAGTTAATTAGACTAATTATCGAGCTGAATTACCCTAACTAAGAAGATAGTTCGTGTAATTAACTCGAAAAATCGAGGAAATAAAGATAAAGGAAATGATTTGAAGAAAATCGATCACAAAATCAAGCCCGGAAAGAAGGTGAAATAATCAGGCTAGCTGTCGTCGGCAATTATCCCAAATTGTCTAATTTAATTGGGGTAATTAATGCGAGGAAATTCAAACGAAGTCAGCCGAAGATAAAAGCGACTCGAGTAATTTGCAGAGTGGACGCAGGTTAACGGATTTTGCGCAACGTCCGTAAAATCGGTACGCGCTAAAGTCAAACCCCCAAAATGAAAGTATCTTCGCAACTTGAGTTTTGATGATTTCTCTCGGTATTTTCGGGATTTTCGAGAAATTTACCCAGTTTACTGACCTCCCATTTGGAAATCTCATCCACTTTTGAAGATGGATAATTTTGGTAAGGAAAAAGTGGGTGAACTTTCCGAATGGGTATTTTTGAACTCGGTGAACTTAAATTAGTCACTTTTATTCCTCCGAGTTGATAATGTCAGCAATCATTTGCTATTTTCGCGACAAGTTGTCGATAAAAATCAGTCAATTCCGCTCATTTTCTAATCGTTATTTTATCAAATTTCTCCTTTCCAAAAATTTCCATTTTCCAATTTTTCGTAATTTTGAAAATCTTGCGTTTCCCTGGGAATCGTTTCCTAGTGGATAATCGCTTCCTAAATACTTTTTTCAAATCGCATTATTATTTGTTGAAAATTATCGATTTTTCCTTGGAAAGGGAACTTTCAGAAAAACCGATCTTTCGAATTTTTACGAAAATGCTGATCAAGGTGAAGACGCTGACGGGCAAGGAGATTGAGCTCGACATCGAGCCCAATGACAAGGTCGAACGCATCAAGGAAAAGGTCGGCATTTCAGTTTTTCTTTTTGAAAAAAAAAACAATTTAAAGAAAAGTATACGTTATATTTCATAAATATTGAAATTTTACGAAATCTTTCGACATTCAACAGGCCCAATTTTGTTTCATCAAGTAAGAAAAGTTGATAAAGATAGAAAAAAAAACTCCTAACTTTTTTCTGAAGTAGCAATAATGTGAAAGAAAGTAGATGATACGTTTCAAATTTCAAATAATATTGATAGCTGATATTTAGACAAATCTATCGTTTAATTCTTAGCTGATGAGATACTAAATTTCCGAAAACTCGAGAAATGTTAAAATGTCAAATGTTGTAGGTGGAAGAGAAAGAGGGCATCCCACCGCCACAGCAACGACTCATCTTCGCCGGCAAGCAGATGAACGACGACAAGACTGCCGCCGATTACAAGGTTCGAAAAATTTCAAAAAATAGTAAAAGAATGAAATTGCCAATCCAAAATCAATTTCAAAGCTAGCAGATCATTTTTACGAGTCTCGAGATTCAGGTTACTAGTCCGTAAAAGAAGAGTTGATATTTTTATCTGGAGCTGTTCTTGAGAAACTCGTAAACAGTTTTACAGACCTGGAATAATTTGTATTTTTTCAGGTTCAAGGCGGCTCCGTGCTCCATTTGGTCCTAGCGCTGCGTGGCGGATGCTAGTAAGTTTTTTGTTCCTTTTATTTTTTAATATACTTAATTCTTTCCATGCATTGCCAACAACTTCACAAGATTTATTTCGTTTTTTTTTTAAACTTATCTATAAATTTTAAGCTTAAATGTAAATTTAGAATTTTTAGGCAATCAACATCACTTCGTCCCTTCTTCCGTTTAACCACCATCATCCGGTTTGCTGATCCATTCTAACGAGGTCCTCTGCGTCTTTGCAATCTCTCTTACTTTTCCATTCTTCACTAACTTTTCAAGGTGTATACTTTGATACAAAAAGTGCTAATTTTATATTTTTCCTGAATTTTAAAAATTATTATCCAAACTTTTCTGAACTATGCTTTATCATAGTGATGGGTTTTTTTGGTTTGGTTATGAAAATTTATTTAAGTTGCTCAAATTCCCTTTATTTCAGATTAATCAAAGTATACACCTCTCCAAAATTCATCAATTTGTGTATAAAAATCAACATTTTCCCGATTTTATTTCTCTGGTACGTATAACTTCTATTTGATTATTATTCATTTTTGTTCCTCTTCTTTAAACAAACTAAAATTATCTTTCCATTTATTTTTTATTTATTTGCAAAAATATGTTTATTTGTGTCAGGGACTAGTTCTTGCTTATTCCAAAATTCGTAAGATGCATTTGTAGCGGAGACAACTATAAATAAATAAGATGCAAGATTTTTTCTTCGAGAAATTTACAAAAAAATATTTTTTTTCTTGGAAAGTTCACCCAGTTTGAAAAATAATTCTTTGAAAAAAAACTAGATGAACTCTCCAAAAATGCAAAAAATGATAAGTTTCAGAAATTGAGACAGTTTTCAGAACGCTTTGATATGTCCAAATAGAGAGATATCGCTCAGAGAAAAATGAATAAATTAAGGATACTATAGAAACATGATATGATGCACAAAATGATAAAGAAAAATCTAAGATACTGTAGCTCAAAGTCGTATATGTCGTTAAAATCCGTGTGTTGATCTTTATGCTTTATCATGTGATTAACATTCAAGGACTGGGCTACAG
This sequence comes from Diploscapter pachys, assembly GCA_002287525.1. NCBI lineage: Eukaryota > Metazoa > Nematoda > Chromadorea > Rhabditida > Rhabditidae > Diploscapter > Diploscapter pachys. The sequence continues at coordinate 48,305 of LIAE01007156.1, forward strand.
TACTCCAAAATTTCAACGAAAAATAGAATACTTTTGTGAATCGTATTTCGTAGATTTTCCCATTCTATTGTGAAGTTGCTGGAACCTCGTTAGAACGACGTTTCTGAAAGTTTAAAAATTAAAATTTCGAAAATTTGAATAGCTATCGATTTTTGAATTAATTTTCCATGTTCGTCATTACTCTCATTGGAAGTGTCTACTCATCTTCTCGACTCTGCACCGGTGAGCCGACCACAAAAGTGACAAAGTACCCCTTTGAGAAACTTATCTTCACAAACTAAATGCACCTCACTCCAAGTCCCACATTTTTTTTTTAAAGTCCCCAAACTTCTTCCGACAAATTTGTTCCCAAACAGTTTGATCGGCAAATTTTGGTAAATAGAGTTGATTCTTGTCATTTTTGAATCGCCAAAATCCTGTTCCCCACTGACTTTATCTAATTCGAAAGATGTCCGGAATAAATTGCAACATTTTCCAAGTTTTACAAGAAAAATGCTTGTAAAATTCGCCAAATTTTCAACGTGCACGAATTTATTTGTTTCCTTCCGATAATGAACATTGGATCAATGTGGCTGGAGCTGCTGCTGGTGTTCATTCCGCTCCTCTACTGTCTGTACAACTCGAAATGGCACGACGTGCTCACACGATTCATCGCCATTTTCCAAAAGGTTCGAGATTTTTTGCTTGAAATTTTCAAAGATATTTCTTTTCGTATGTTTCAAGGATTTTCATAAATTACGCCAATTTTTGTGCTGATAACTCTTCCGCCTTGTCATCCGCTAAGTTTCACAAGTACAAATCAAGAAATTTCAAATATTGTGACAAAAAAATTTCATGTACATTTTACCAAGCCTATAAAATTTCTGTCAAAATCAACTTTCAATCTCACTGTTGAAACGATTACTTATCGAATAAAATCTCTTCTCCAAAAAGCTATTACCGTAATCATCAAAATAATATTTTAGGACAGAAAAGTGCATCCGATCAGTGACTTGGCGTCGAAGCGACCGCGCATCGAACATCCGAAGCACCATGGTGATGTCAACTAGACGACTCGACGACGCATCAAGCGACCATCGGACAGCCCCACGACAAACCACTACGAACAAGTCATCGGCGGAATGTGATATAACACATACTCATTCAAAGGGGCATATACTTTAGAAATATTGATTTTCCGTTTATTTTTCTCATAATAAAGTGCGCGCCCGTATTCAAATTCAAAAGCCGATCATTGAAATCCAAAGAGAATAAAGCCCCCTGCCAGAAAAGTTAGGCCTTAGCATCTTGACCGTTTTTATTCCTATCTATTATCATTACATAGAAGCTTATTAGATCTGAGTACTTTCTTCAGAAGAAAATTTCTCGAATCCAAAGAATGTCCAAAAATTCCTTACTTTTCCTATGTATTCTTCTGTTTTTAGGAATACGTCTCATTTTACGCGATAACTCGGTAATGCCCATTTTCGGGGATATACCGTAAGCCTTTCTAATTAGGGGTTGATTCGAAGAAATAACATGGAGAATAGGAGGACAGAAAAGAAGGGGACGAGCTTTAGACGTAGAGTATTGCGTAATTAGATATGATGAAGAAAGAAAGAGTATCAGAAAAACAAATGTCTGGTTAGGGAAGTGAGCCATTATCTACCTATCGATTGGGTAAAACAACAAGAAAGTTGATACGTTCTAAGTCAGTCAATAACGTAATCAGGGAGTGTCAGTTTCGAGGGAAAGTATAAATTTAAAAAAAAAAAAAAAAAAAAAAAAAAGTATAAGATATGTTTCAGCCCCACTCAATAGCATTCTCTTTCAATCTTTGTTTGGACAAGTCTATAATCAGTAGTGTCAAAAGTTCCAATCATTGGTTTATCTAAACGCTTGAAACTTGAAACCTATATCCACTCTCTCATGTTCGTTAACGAAGAACGCTTTCCTGCACAATGATTTGTAAAGTGTTTTTGGGCGTGGCTATAACGCTATACAGTATTGATTTTAAGCCGAATTTAATTTCATTTTTGAGTTTGAATGATTTCATGTCCATCTCTTTCCTAGCTAATGATTATAGATAACTCTGTAACATTCTAGATCATTAGCTTGTGTCTGTCCTTCTTTGTTAACGAACACGATAGAGTGATACCGCAAACTTTAACGAATTTACCCTTCATTATGGAAAAAGTGCCAGTTTTTACAATGTAATTTTCAATGAGTAAATAGTTGCAGTCAAAATTAGAATAATTTTAAAATCTCCTTACCGGTGGTCTCTCGCCGCTGTGCCATCTGAGATGTGCCTTGAGGTGGCTGCTTTTGTTGTACACCTTCCCGCAACCTGCGACGTGACAGTTGTGAATTCCGCGTCGCTTCATGGGAATGTTTGCGAGGCCTAAAAGTGTCGATTTTTTAAATTCTGATTGATTTGTTTTATTCTCTTTGTTTTTTTTTTCACTTTTACAATTAGAGGTGCTACTGAAAATAATTTTCCTTTTGAAAATTCAAGAATTTAGCTTTCATTTTCGAACTCAGCTTCAATTTTTCATCAATTAAATATTTTCATATTCGATATTTCCCCTATTTTTCTCGCGAATTAGATTTGAGAGCTCTAAACCTGTTATTTTCTCGCTGCAAGGAGACGAGAAGAAGAAAAGCATCTCGTCTACGTCTATTCTCATCTTCTCGACTACAGTATACCTCAACTCCTTTTCTTTTTCCTCACTACTTCGTTACTTGCTAAAGGCTAGTCTCGGACTTGTTAGGATCGATTAACAATGGGAATCAATCGTGTCTTGCTACAGGGAAATCTACTGTCAATTGACTGAAAATTGAGCATTTAGATAATCCAATAGAAATCATGGGTCAAACAGGTATGAAAATGCGCCTGAAGGAAGTTTTAGGCAAGATACGCAAAAAAAAAATCTTCAAGTGAAGATAATAAACCTTGACGAAGTTTATAGTGTAAGTTTCAAACACATTCGATTTTCTAAATTTTAACCAATCTACTATCGAAAGTTCGTTTACCAGAGTAATTCCCATCCTTTAAAAATATTATCTTTTCTTGCCTAACTTATCCTTCTTTGTCCTTGAATTGCATAACTCAATTTTAGGTTAGCCATATTTTTCCCTTTCACGTAATATTGCCACCTTTCTCATAAAACCTTCCTTTATCTCTAAGGATTTCATATATCCTTTTCTAGATATTATCATTTCCTTTGCCTATCTCGGATATCTTCACATCTTTTCTTTCCTTCTCTTCGAAGTCCTTTATCTCTAACTATCGTGCCTTTTTGGCATTTCCAACGGCTCTCTTTTATCTGTTTTAGCCGATAATGTGTCCGGTAATAAATTAGGGTATGAGCACTTATCGATTGAATTGTGATCAAGTCGACTAAAGGCGCGAAACAACTTGGAAAACCCGATAAAAGTATTTTTTCGAGAGTCTTTAAATTAAAATTATGAAGAAAACGATCATTTTAATGGAGATCACCTCATTTAAATCACTGATAAGTTGTTTTGCGTTAAAAAATTCTATATGGCCTAGCAAAATCGATGCCGATTTTTTTTACTTCAAAGGCGTTGAAATAAAACATTCAAATCCTCTCGTTCCTCAATTTCTCTTCGATTTTTCCAGCCTTTTCTCTAATTGCTGGTTAGGCTCATGGTCGAAATCGCACAATTGCACTACAATTTTGCATGTTTTCGAGCGAGCGTCCGTTTTCACACAATTGAAGAGATCAACGAGAAAATCAATTCCAAGAAAACTTGGAAAAAGCAAAAACAAAATTAAACATTGACTAACCGATTCTCTCGGCTTCCTGACAATTCGGACATTCACAGTTATTCCGAGGATATTTGCCACCGGATGAAGTTAGACCGGATGAAGGCTGAAAACAAATAATTGCAATTTTTCGATAGCAGATTCCGAAAGTCGAACAAAGGATGTGAATAGAAGTTTGTTCTAATCAATTCTATTTGTTGTATAGTTGAAATAAATTCGAAGTTCTTAAGAAACAATCGAAGTCCATTGAAAATTTGTCTCTTATTAATTTTTTATGTTGCCTACATGAATAACGGCTTTTTTTGTTTCAAAGAAAATGGGAAACCTTGGAATTACTGCTCCTGGTCTGACTTAGCGTCGACAGCGAGTTCATATTCGTGTTGGCGATGGAAATCGCTACCGACGGGGAAATCGGTGCAGGTCGGATTGGCGAGGCACTAACTGCCGCTGCAGAATTGAGGAAACTCAGCGGGTTCGTCGCGACGACTGCGTATGAAGAGTAAGGAGAGGCGACATCTGGGGCGTAAGCCAAATTCCAGCTCGACTGGTCCCACCTGAGTTTAGAAGATGGGAATTTTCTAGAAGATTATCTCCACGATAGAGTTGGTTGTGTTTTGAAGTCAAGTTATATCAAATGAACTTGAAACAACTTATGAAAGATGTCTAGACTTGAGGGATCTTCATGAGGAATACAAGAAAGAAGATAAAACTTCCGTACCATGGCGTCGTAGCCGACCAGTACTGAGGATACTGTGCGTAAGCTGTATCTGCTGGTATCGTCAGTCGATCGGTAGTCTTTCCGGTCTGAAATTTCGCTTTCCCTCGGAAAAGAGGAACAGGCTTACCTCTAGCCTCTCTAGCGTTTTCCGATTGTCTTGGGTGAGTTTATTGTACTGTTCGACTAGTTTGTTGAGAGGGTTTTCTTCGCCCTAAAATTAAAATTCATACGGTAGTTGAAGAAAAATTTTGGAAATGTTGAAAATTTCGGATTTAATACAAGTACAGGAGCGATTTTTCAATACCTGTTGGCAGCCCTGTTCAAGAGTATGACTATCTTCCACACTCTGAGTGATATTACTGTAGCCGTTGAGAAGTTAAAATTCGGGGAAGAATTTAGAATAAACACGAACTCCAATCTACCTATCCATAAACGATTTTCTAAAGAGTGTGACCATCCTGCCTAGACTGATATTATACGTTTTCTAGAGAAACGTCAAATTCTCGAATACAACCTCAAACCCAAATCCGAAGCCCAAAAATAGGTGGGTTGAGTCTCTTCGCTCAAAGTGTATAATCATGCATATTGCCGGCTGACACTATTCATTTTCCCCAACGAAAAACGGTTGAATCCGGGAAAATTCCAGGGTGCGACGAGTTTGATTAATCTCGAAAATTGAGTACCGGTAAAACTGGGGTCAGTCCTTCGGTCGTCAGTTGAGTAGAGTCGGCCGCCTTCATGTTATTCATGTCGATCATCCACTGAGGTCTGAAAATTCAGACGATGAGTTGCCCTGCAAAATTTTAAGAAATTACGAAAATTGCGCTGGGAAGTGAGGATTGCAAGTGGAGCACCGCTACTTTCCCATACACATAGATCTCTTCCTCAACCCATTTCTCACCTAGGTTCGACCGCTTTTCTTCCTCGGCTCCTCCCACAAGGGATACGGTAGCAGACAGGCTTAGGCGAAGAAATAGGAGAGATAGCTCAGACAAAATGAGGTAATCGCTCAGAGATTATTGCATGAACCGTTGAATAACGCTAAGAAAATGATTTGATATTGAGAGTTTTGGGGGATTGTAGTGAATGTATCATCAGCAATTGACAAAACTAGATCCCATTAAAAAGTCTAATCTCGGAAGAATAAGAAACTTATCAGAGCTAGGAATAAAGGTTGTTCCGGAAATAGGTCTCAAAAATCGAAATAATTCATATTTGAAAATGACACAGTAATAAGTTTTCGCTTCAAAACCATACAACTAGATTTTGGTACTTGAAAAAATTACTCGATAATCGTTTACTGCACATCTTTTGAAACTTATCATATTACAGATGGTGACCGCTCGATAATGTTTGAATGACGGACCATATGTTTTTTCAAGAGATGAGGTTAACAATTTGCCGTGATGATTAGAGATTCACCCTTACAATTGGGAGCTTGAGATGTACAGAGAAGAAAATCCCCTTATAATGGGAGTGGATGAAATTGCGTGTCCTCAGCCCAAACTACTTTACAGGTGAGCGGCGGACCACTTCAAAAGGTCCGAGCCGACTAATGGGTGGATTGGCGAAATAAGGACAAATTTGCACCCAATTTCGTTAAAATTTGAACATTTTGTAATTCTATCAAGATTAAATTTTCGTCGGTGTTAAAAGTTCTACTTGAATTTTTTTAACGATATTGTGAAGTTAACGTTTTCTCTATGTCCCCAAGTGGATATGCCAAATCTCATTTTTGGATAAATTTTTACACATAAAAGGTGATCTGGGCTGTAAATAAGATTTCTGTGAAGAAAAAATTTTAAAAATAAAATTTCCTGACCGAAAAATCGCAAAAAAAAAAGCATCACTCAAATAAACTCATTTTCACAAATGAAATATTGCTTGTGGTTGGTTGTGTGCGGCTATTTTGTCCTGATTTTTGTACAGAGCCATTTTATCAGGTTTATCGCCAATCTAGATTGAGTTTTTTTAAAAGATATTCAGGGTTTGAAGGGTACTTCCTTTCCAAATTTTCTACTTTAAACTACCAAATTTCTACCACAAACGTTTTTGTAAAGGAGCGGAGCTTGAGAACCCTAATTTTATCGCATAAAAAGAGAATGTCTAGGGTACTGTATCATTTCGTACACTGATTTATCCAAAACAAAAAAATTAAGGTGCCACGAAATGCAAGAAAATCATAATTGCCGAAAATTAAAATAGTTTCACGACATTTTCATAGCATGAAACCTCTGTTCTGTTGCTCAAATTTGTATAAAATTCAAAATTACATTTGATTATAGGTTAGGTTGGCTAATGATAATCATATTGCAAGTATCTCATGATGATAAGGAAAAAGGTTTCAATTTGAAAATCCGAAAATCTTCAGAAAAAACTAACAATAAGACTTCAAAGGATCCGACTTTAACGCGATAAATTGCTTTTGGGCAGGAAGAAAGTGAGCACGGTTAATGAATGAATGAATTGAATGACAAAGGAGTTGCGGCCACACGCAGTGTTGTGGGAAAAGTAGAAAATACAGAGGGTATCCATGTACAGCGCCAAAGTGCGAAGTGAGAAAAGGCGAAAACTTCCGATATTCAAAAGGAACGAGATAAAAGCTTTCTGGGAACCCATCACAGTAGTCTTCCTTCATTAACCAAAATATTCACGTAAGCTTCAAACTATCTAATATGGTATAGGGGTTTTTTTATGGAATTTGCTCGGCAAATACAAAAATTGCAATTGCAATAAATGAAAAATTTCACTATTCTCATACCTAGGGAGAACTTAAGTCAGAATGGTCAAGCGATCTACTCCTATGATATTTTCTTCACAATTTTGTATCTCTAGCCTTGGATTTTCAAAAATTTTCTCCAATCATGATGAAGGCATAACGTAAAATTTCGCTTCTGCGATCTACTCCTCGTATATTTTTCGAATCTGACTCAAATGCTCCCTAAGCCTGATCATTCTATTCAAAAGTTATTATAACCTAACAAAATCGCGTTCCAAAAAAATAAAGGCGCTACAGATTTTGCACAAACCGTGAAAATATTTTCGTATCATGCGACATTTCGCAGACTAATGATAGAGACATTTACGGTAGGCGAACGAGACCTAACATCTAAACCTGTGCCCGTTTTCGGAAATGCCTACTCAAAGATAATGAGTGGTTTATCGTCATTTATGAATCCCCTCCGGCCTGTTTTAATTAGCTATCATTCGTCGCTAGATGATAGCTTTGAATTAAAGCTATAATGGCTTGAAATTTACAGCGTCGCTCCGCAAAGTTCGGCGTTTCCTTTCATTTGCGCTAGTCGCGCGCGCGCCCCTCAATTATTAGGAGAAGAGCTTTCGTAAGCGGCCTTCTGTCCGACCGACTAATTTGAGATAATTATCAGCTTCCCAGCCGTCCTGATAAAATCCCCCACGATCACCTTTCCATTTGTGCAATATGCTACTCAAAATAGTCGACGAAAGTGAGCGTCCTTTGCATTTAGTTGGAAAATATCGCATCAGATGATATTTTTGAGAAGAACTGGTCAGAAAACGGTCATATTTTGAGAAAAACGACAAAAATTGTATTTGTAGACCATTTTGTTCAGATTTCTAAACATTTTCCTAACTACCGTATCTGACGGCATAATTTGTCAGGGTTTAGAGATCTACGCGACTTATCCGAGGTCCGATCGGGGCTCATTTGGCGAATTTCCCCTATGGCTGAGTATCTTTTATCCCCGAAAATCTCTCAGCTGGATACTATCCAGTGTGTCTAACAAGATTATGATGCCACAAGCCATGTCTGTCCATTTTACACCTATTCATTCAACAAATTCTTATGATAAAAGCAAATATTCTTGAAAAACACTCGGAAAAGATGGGTAAATTGCAATTTTCCCCATCAAAGAGTCTATTTCGTTCGAAATTGTCCACCTGCGAGTCGTTAGGCTGCCAATTGGCTATTTTGAGACGGTACTTGAAACGACATTCTGTGAAAGGAAATGGTCTGGAAACTAATTGGGGCGAGCATTATTTTGGAATCCTCGGGTGAAAAACTGTTCAATTTCAAGAAATTCTTACATCGGAAGAAGAGTCGCATGGGACTGTAGCAGAAATTGTTTCGGGAACTTGCTTGGTACTTGGAGCAGAATTATTGATAAGCTCAAAGATATCCTCCGATATATTCCTGATCTGTCAGTCATCCGATCCTGTCAAATCCATCTTTCTCCCTATTCATTGCATTATCCTAACTTGGTAACATCATTGATCCGCAATGTCTCCTTACGCAACTCATCACACCCTTGTCTCCTCAAGGTCAATGCCCAGCGGATACTCGTAAACTTGTTGAAATAGGATGAAATGAAAAATCCACTCTTTGATATTTTTTTATTTCCAATGAAGTGGCACAAAAAATTAAATGCGCCAAAAGATGGAAAAAAAATAGTAACCTCATTATTGTACACAATTAGTCGTGAAACTTTCTCATTGCTTGCTCTTTTTAAACTCGATCAAGACTATTCACCATTCTTGAGACACTGTTCGAGTGTTCTGATGGTGAGAAATGCGTAAAACCTCTTGTGGATAACGTTGGAAAGATCGAAAAATGTGTCGGTAATGAGCAACTTTGACGACAAATAGCGCATTAATGTTGGTTCTAATTTCTGCAACTTTTTGCGCATTCAATGTTTTTATACCACTTTACTGGAGACAAGCGATACGTTGGTTTCAAGGACAGTAGCCATAAATATTCATGAACTTCATGCTATTTAGATCTTTTTGAAAAGTTCATGATCACAACATTTTATAGTGAATGCTTTTCTAATTTGACGAAAGATCATGTCTACCTCAAACCGATATCCCATGGAGTTCGAAAAATTTCTTCAGAAGCATGCAGTTTCAATAATTATGAAATTTTTATTACTTATTTTCGGCGTGAAAGGCCTAATCAACTGACCGATATCAGAAAATCAAAATCTAAAACGCATCAGCAAAACAATAAAATTAAAGTTTTCTACTATCATCGGCTTCGATCAGACTTGAACAATTCACAGCGTTTTCCTCTGAATGAAGAAGTCGAATTAATTAATTGTTCAAATTCGAAGAAAGCAATGACAAAAACAAACTCAAAAATCGTCGAAGAGAACAGAAAAGCATACCACAACGAACTGGAATCCGCTATGAGAATTGACCCGAATTAATTTGGAGTGAGGAGAAAACTTCGATCATTTCTGGGCCCGGAATAAGGACAATTATCTAGGTTCAAAGTGATGCACGAAGATCAGCTTCATTTGCCCTTCAACAAGGAATGCAATTTGTTGATAGAGACAAGAAAATCATTATGATCAATATCAGTCTCACAAAACTCACCAAAGTTGGCAAGGTGATTTCAATTTTCACCTATTTCTAAATTTCAAAGAACTCTGAAAGTTGAAGTTAAGCAAAGATGCCAAAACTTCTCACATCGATAAAATGTTAGACCCAAAAACGATCTGGACACGTTTAGGCATGAGATATCGAAATTAATTCAACAACGGAAAATTTGCTATAGAATTTACGATACAACAAACCGTAACTTGCACACGGCACGAGAAAATGCTGTATACACAAGAGGAAAATCTCAAAATTTGCGAAAATAAAGCGAAGATTTGTCAGCAAAAAACGCAAAAGAAAAATCTAAAAATCAAGCACCGGAATGATCCTGGAATAGCGAGAAAATGGCGACTTTCATGCTCATTTTTAGATCATCATCTCAGACTTCATCAAAAAATTAGTTTTGAGCAAGAAAGCAAATAAAACAATTAAATGCGTGAAGATGCTTAGGACTATCTGTAAGTCACCGAAACCGTTCCATTTATAGAATTCTAGGCGTTAGGCTTATGATTTGACGATACTCGACTTTCTCATGCGGACTCTCCTCTTTCTACCAACACAGAAATGACATGAGCGCGCGCAATCGCGTCGCATGTAGATTGACGAAATTTGACAGACTCGGGGGTTCTGGCTGAGCCACGAAGCACACCACGGCGATCGGTCGGCGCAGCGTTGAGAGAGTTGCTGAAAATGAAGGATATTCAATTTAGGTTGCAGGGGATGAAACGGAATTATGATTCTGGCTCCAAAGGAAAACTTCGATTCTGATGTTTTTGACCAATTCCGACTCCGACTCGGATTTTTCAAATCCCGTTTCACCTCTGGTAGGTAGTTTTTCGGAAACTCATTCAATTTTGTCTTGCTATCAACACATTCCTACCTTAAACTGGGTTATCTTTTAAATTAATAGTAAATGAGCTGGATGAACTTTTCAAGAGACGTTCACTTTTTCTAATGACTTACTGAAATTGACGGTGTTCGAATTGGCGGTGGTGCTTGGACTACAGGTTGTGGAACGGGTGTCTGGGCAGATCGAGCAAACGATGCGAAGCCTCCCGTCACACGCCGGACTGGTTGTTGGAATGACGGTGGTTGGGCTTCTGAACGAGAAAAGCGTTAATTTTTAAACTCATAATCTACCAATTCTCAAAAACAATGTTCCATATCTCTATCACCTATATACCGAGAACTTGGTAATCGTACAAAACCAAAACCAGAGCCATTCTCAATCATTCTACGTCATTCAGATTGCATTCATGTAGACGGCCATATTCAATACCACGTCATGCACATTCTTTCTGCATTCAATTTCAACGAGTTTAGCTTCCCTAACCTACAGCCCTCATAAGGTTTGTTAAATCTGTACTTGTGGAAGAAGACGGACTGAATTGTCGCCGCATCGCCTCGATGCGCATCCTCTGCTGCTGTCGGAATCGTGCCAACATCGATTTGCGAGCAAGTTGCGCCGTCGCAGCAGTTGGCTGAAAGCGATTTCATGCTCACTATCACCAATTAGCGATTTCTATTGCAACTTCATGCAATCGTGCAGAATTGAGCGTCCGAAATTTCAGGATGCCCAATTCAACAAAACGACTCTTTCCAAACTTACGATCGGTCGTTGAACAGCCAAACTAGGACGAGATGGAGTTGGTACTGCCGATGGCCGCCTTCCGACAGTATTGCTTGGTCGCACCACAGGAGGACGAGCGGGTGTCGGCCGACGAGCTGGAAAACGAGATCGCTGTTTAAAGACCATTTTAGGCTGAGGTGGTAGTCGTCTGTGCGTTTTGGTGAATCGTGACCGTGGGAATGGTAGTGACGGACGAATTGGTAGTGGTTTGACTGACTTGACTGGAATTGCATGCGTTGATTTGGAAGGTTTGAAAGAATTTCTCTGTGAAACCAAGGATAATCGTTCGGGAACTTTCGTGGAGACACTTGAGACATTCTTCAATGGTGCCAGTGTGGACGGAAGGGACAAAGTGCTAACTGAGGAACAATTTGATGGTGCATTATTGGTAAGGTGCTTTAGTGCAGGTACAAGTGCAATGAAAGATAATTTGGCAGGAACCTTCTTCAGGGCTACTCTGGTAAAATTTCGTCTGGAAACATGCCGAAAGGGTAGTCCAGTTCGCCAGGCCTTCCGAAAAAAGGGCCGTTAGAGTGCGAAAACGATTATTTCCTTGTTATTGATTGGAATGATTCGTGGAATTTCAGGTTTGGACTCGGAATTTGCGATAATTGCTGGGGTTTGAGTGCTGGGAGGCGCAACCGATACTGGCGCTCCTGTTGTGGTGATGCTCGTAGTGCTCGTTGCGAGTGAAATCGGTGCTTGTGTAGTCTTGATCGTGGTTGAAATCGTGGTGTGTGTTTGAGTGGTAGTGCTGTGGGTTGAAATTGGTGCCCGAGTCGTTGATGGCTTTTGAACACTGGTTTTCTGAGTTTTAGTAGTCTTAGGCACGATTGTCGCGTGTCGAGTTGTGCTGGTAGTCGTCATTAATGCCTTTTTAGTTGTAAGCACTGCTTTCACCGTTGGACGCGTCGTTGTACGGTTTGTTCTTAAAACAGGTTGCACTGACGCGAGGTGTAACGCTTAGCGGCTTGATAGTGACCATTGTGCGAAGCTTTGGGTTTGCCGCGAAGTACTTGGATTTGGCGAGTGCGAATGGTTTTGGATGATTGAAAAACATAGGTTTGAACGTCGTACGAGGATTGATCTGTGCGAGGATGGCTGGAGCACGAGTAGTTTTGCATGGAGGCTTTTCAGCAGTCGTAATGAACGGAATAACTCGGTTGATCAAAGTCGGGTGAGTGAAGTTTCGATTTTTGAAAAAAGCAGTGTTGCTGGTGATCGAGTGATCTTCGCGTCGCATTAAATATGCGGTTAGGAATCATCGGTATGCGAGTGATCGAAGTGGGGGATGTGAGAGTTTGCGAGTAGTAAACGTGAGAATCGTAATGGGGGTTCGAGTGGTCGTTGACACAGCTGGAACAACACTCATCGGGCGCTTGAATATGAATGGAAGGGGGCGAGGTTGTGGACGAACTCTAATGGGTGGATGAGGCATTCGAATGGGAAGGCGGGTGATCATAGCGGGAACAGAAGCAGGTCGGAAACTGGAATGTCTGGAAGAAGGCGAAAATGAGGTGAATGGTCGGTTCATTTTAGGGACAGGTGGTTTGAGACCAGTGTTTATTGGGGTACGTGCAATAATGGGTTGATGAACTGAGGGGGACGGTGCATGGGTGCTCGTGGGTGCGGACGGAGGTGGCATTGGCATGCTTGTGGTGGTGCTTGTTGAAGTGTGTGGTGCTGAATATCATGTATGAACAAAAAACCTCTCGATTACCGGTATTAGTCACACTCAGCGGTTGAGAGTCGAGCGAACTATCAGCGATTAGATCGTCATAGATTAGTGAATTTAGCGAATTGGACGTAGCGATATGAGCATTATTGGGACCCGACTCGGGGTACATGAATTTGCGAATGGCTAGTACGAAGCGAGATTTGTCGTTGACGCGTACGACTTCGAGCGGTCTGGTAAACGAAGGACCCTCGTGACCTTGTAAATACCGTAGCGGATCAAGAGTTAGCTCTTTCGGCATGTCAGTAGTAGTAGTAGTAGAAGATGATAAATCGAGACCTTTCTTCACTGTTGTCGTAATCAGAATCTTTGGCCGTGATGTCGTCGATGGAGGGGTTGCAGTGAGATTCTGGAGGAACACGTCATCCACGACGTATTCGTCAAATACACGTTCGCGTCCAATACGTCGAAGTAAATCCTCATACTCGTATTGGTCCATTTCTTGGACTTCATCTCCAGCGTTTAGTTCCGATTCGTTGTTTTTGAGATTGGTGGACGTGGATGAAGCGTTTCGTTTAGTCGCAATGCGAGGATTACTAATGGGCACTCCCTCTGGAATATAGCGTTTCTATGAACTAATCGAAGCACACTTTCTACTTTTTATCAGCCCGACATTGGGTTTTCTTGGATTAGAATCACTCTGTTGAATTATTGGTGCAGTTTTCGTCTAGTAAGAAATTCAGATTTAGTGCAAAGTCATCGGAAAGTGTTATGAAAGTTCAGAAAATTTAGTAGTCTCTTAAAACTTAATTAATTTTTGCTCGGAAAACTGAATAATGCCAGACTGATCTGCGCGTAAGCCGTGTAGAAGCGAATATCGGCGATTTCTATGTAATTCCTAAGGGGTTTTTGTCTTTTTCTACATCGCTAACTAAAAATACCAAGAAAAGCTTCAACACATGGATACTTTGCATCAGACTGGTGCAGGTTTTCATACTAATCGCATTGTTCATTCAGGTTCATTCGTCATGCCTCAACTTACAAACCTATCACCTTCATGCAGTTTTTTTTTCATAAAATTCATGCTAGCTCACATAATTGTATAGCACAAACGCAGCCATGTCAAATTTGCAGCACTGAAAATATTTCCAAGCTAATAGCATAAACTGACCAGTCTGATTCTACACAACATCAATTGTAGAGAAAATTAGCTCACCTGTTCTCGGCAATCTATCCAACACGGCTTGGACAACGACTTTGATGCCGTTCCAAGTCTCCTTTCCGGTGGGGATAAGCTGACGAGAGTCCAAGACAAATCCGTCCCAGACTAGAAGAAATGTGTTGATTCAGTGCAGCCTCATTAATCAAATTTACCTTCTTCGCCAGGTCTCAACTCCAAGAGATAAGCGTATTTGGCACCACCCTTTCCTTTGGCCCAATCGTCGGAGCCTCCAGATGAGGGATCTGAAATATTCTTTGATCTGGAGTTGACCTTTGGAGCTTCCTTACAAAGAATATCAGCCCCCGTTCCGAAACGATACTGAGTTCCGAAGGTGCTCTCTAAGGCTTGAACAGCGCGCTTTCCAACTTGCTCCTAATAGTCAAGTTAAATTTGTTTCAGGCTCAATAAACTCACGATATCAGCGATATCTTCCGGGACAGTTTTACGTTGGTGCGAGAACGGATGGATCCACATTTGTGAGTAAGTGTGGAGCGTGATGAAGGCGTCGACCTTGCCACGCATCTCAGGCGAGAAGATCATATCTCGAACAGCTCTGAGAAATGGGTCATACATTATTGTGCAGAGAAATAGATTAATCGTGAAATGGAAGAGCTGATGTTTGGATATTCTCGAGTTCCACAAAAATATTTTGTTGTCAGCATTCCCTTTCAGATTTTCGATTTGCACATGATAGTTCGGGATTATCACAAATTTTCGATCGCTGTACTCTTGATGATCATCAACAATTCAACAATTCGCCCTATCTTCATGCGCATCTCTCTTTCAAAAATGCAATAATTCATAAAATTAGTATTTTTTAAAATGTTTTCCATGTTAGACAATAGATAATGATCGCTCGAGTTCAAATTGACAATGTTCACTGGTTGTTGAAATTTTCGGCCTTTGACCTGCTACACTTCAATAATTCAGAAATTAACTTACCGCGATTCTGCTTCACTGAAAGCGTTATTTCCTTGATATATTTCGGAACATTTGTCGTTGCTTGAGCCAATTTCTGAAATCGTTTTTATCAATCGGAAAAAAACCAAGAAAAGTAATCCCAACCTCCCCAGAACCAGTCAAAGTTTCGATTCAAGTCGACTCCACCACAGCATCTGTCTCTGAACCACCGATCCTTCTTGCAGGTTATTCCGGAGCGATTCTTTCGCCACAGACGGATCTAATCATTATCAAGTCCAACTTTTCTTATCATTTCATTTGGTTTACCTGCGGAGTAATATCACTTCTCGTGTACTCGTACCCATCTGGATTCAACACTGGAATGATGTAAAAGTTGAGATTCTGAACAGCTTTGGTAACCACAGGGTCAGTGCCATAGTCAGCAATCAGCTGAAATTTTAGGATTTAAAAATGACCAATTTATGCCGATGATACCCGATCAATGAAGTACAGACCAGTATGCACAGCGGCCCACTCTCTCGCGTGGATGCCGGCATCAACCCAGACGATGCGTTTATCGGTGCGCCAGACATTCGTCCCTATCTGAAGGAAACTTGAACCGTCAAAGATAAAAAGAGCCAAATGTTGACCAAATGAAAAGATAGATTTAGCATACGAAGATTCCACTATTTCCTTTGAGACCTACTTACCTTGATGCCCTTGATAGCCCTTCCCTCTGCAGTCGTTCCAATGCTGATAACCTTCGCCTTGTCAGGATAGAATCTCTCGATGCTCTCCAACCACTGCACGATTTCCTCGTAGGAGCCGTAATCGCCGAATTTATACTGGAATTGGAATGAGAATTTTCTTGAACTTTTCTATGAACTCCCTACTCTGGCCCTATTGCCTCCCTCGTCCTTGAGTCGTTTACTGAACGAGATATCGAGTAGCTTCTTTTTCTGGGGGTTATGTTCGCGTTCGAGGATCAGTCTGAAATATTTATGTTTCAAGAAATTCATATTTTTCACAAGCTTTATGTTCCTTATTCAGTTTTGATACAAGTATGGCGATTTTCAAATTATTATAAAAAAAATTTTTTTTCTTTATCTAGGAAATTGTTGAAGCCTAGAGAATGTATTTTAAAGATTTCACATTCTTACTGTTGCACATCCTCAATTGTGACGAAGCTGGAAATATTGTAAGCGTTGAGGATTTGAGTCAGCCAGTTCTTCCGATTCTCCGGAATCATCATATCGGCTTTCTGTCGAAGCTTTGTAGGGGTCAACCAAAAGTCGATCTAGAATTACCGTGCGACTTCTCGAAAAGTTCCAAAATTCTTACCTCATGAAGATGCTGATTATCGTGCAACTCTCGAACCATCGCTAGCTGCTCTTTCGTTTCCGGCGAAGCTCGAATAACGAGGAATTTTCTGAAATTGAGAAATTCGGTATGTTTCATAAATGCATTAAATTTACTAACTATCCTGACAATTTATTGCGATTACTACTTTCGCTTGATCATAAAATTTCTAATAAAGTTTGCTTACTCCTCAGGAAGAGTGGGCGTCTTTGCCTCGGCCAGTGATAACGTCGTCGCCAGTGAAAACACGACAAATGATAGTGAAATCATTGACGTCGGATCGATAAGAAGACCTCGATAGGCAGGATTTTTCATCCGCCTCCCCATTTTTGTAGCCGGTCTGGTCCAATTCCTGAAATATCTCGATTTAGTATTTATGGATGGACAAAAATCGCGGCGCAAAACTCGACACGATCAAATTTTTTACGAGACGAGAAAATTATTACATGAAAGATAGTGGTCTAAAACAATGAATCTTCTCTCAATCTCTCTTTGATCTCAAAGATTTTTAAACCCGAGTAAGATCTCTGAAATCGAGTGAGTGAAATCAAGTCAAGAGAGAATACGATCTAGTGAAATTGAGCAATTTGGGAAATCTTGTGCAAAAAATGACGCAAGTCTTTTCTACGACGAATAATTTCACGCCTAGAGTTTAATGGATCTGACACACTTTCAACAATAGGAAAACTTGACGGGAATTACCTAAAGTGAAATGAGGAAATAATTAGGACTGGGTAAAAACAAACAATTGGGGTTAACGCTATATGAAGATTCGCCTTTCATAAATAGAGAAAAATTCAAGAAAGCTATGATCAGCATGACAAAATGCATCGTCGTAGGTAACTTTTTGAAACATCAAATGAAATTGGATAACATGTCTGCAAGAGTGAAAATACGAAGGAAAAGTTTTTAATGATACCGAAAGAAAGTGATATGATGAGTGAGAGTGGGAAAAAATGCGCCCTGGTCGACTGGGGGCCAGATTTATGACCGATAAAGTGAAGTGGGAGAATAGCGAACGCGTTAAAGGATATCAATAATCAGCTTATTCGCAAAGATGGTTATCAATTTATCTTCAGCTTTTTTTACAAACACGCCCTTACAAGGATTTATTGATTGAAGATGTCTTGATTTATGCCGAGACATGGAATTAGTGCATAGCGGAAATTATCGATAAAAAATTCTTTCCCATGAACTATTTCATGTTTTTGAAACAAACAAGTAGCCAAGACGATCGCGCTATAAAAATTAATATCTCAAAGATGCTAGAGTATCCTATCATTTTTCATTATCTTAGGTAAAAAAAACGCAGAATCTCATTCGATTATCTCAGATTAGGCTAACAAATTAGTGAACTAGCCATGTATCATGACAAGAGGCCACGAAATCGACCTGTCATTTCAAGCCGTGGAAAAATAACTACCTGAGAAAATATTTATAGCCGCATAAAATTCGAGCATGAATTTGAACTGGCATAAATTAGCCTGATTTATATGAACCTAAAATTCAATGACCTTGAAATGAGAAATTCAGATGTTTGATTCCGGAAATTTCTCCCGCGAGACGCTGCATAAATTTCGATGTAATTAAAATTTTCAAGTACACATTGTAAATTTGAACAGTCTAACGTGCGAAAACAAGTTTTTGAATTTTCGGAACCGAATGTAAATGCAACGCAAAAATAGGCGACAATTCTGCTATATGTCCTAAAATCAAATTAGCGCTATACGTAACGCAAGCATTCGCTGGGAAGGTCGTCTAAAAGTGGTGTCTACGAGAAAGGTGGGCGAGGCTTTTGCCTTTTCGTGTGACGAGAAGCAAAGTACGTAGGTAGAGTTTGGTCAGAAGAAAGTTGCGGCATTTTTAAAACTTGGAAGGGTTCTAATTTTCGTGTCGAATTAAAACTAAAATTTTAAATTTGATAGATACAGTCGTTAGTTTTGACTTACGAGAATGGACGTTAGAGTATGCGAATTCGGATTTGCAACTTATGCAAATTCATCATGATTCAACTCAGAAATTTCTAGAGTCTGAATTCATTGATGAATAGCTAGAAGATGCATAGATTTTTTATGCTAACCAAATAGTTTCGGTAATGGTTGTACCAACATGTGAAGCTTGTTCTATTTATGGCCTTCAAAAAGTCAGAAATGTTAGACTAATGGTCAAAAAAATCGGAGAAAAATCAACAATACCTCTCCCCAAATGGCAAAGCAAGCAATATGCGGCAAAGTTATTGTTTCTCAGAAATTAATCATAACAATGAGAGAAAAACGAAGTTGACACTATATTGAAAAGTTGATTCTTCGTTGCGATACAAAGATGGCGATTTCGCGAAATATTATCGTAAGTTATGAGTTCGAGAAATTCCGACGATGAGATCATATGGAAATCTATGAACTAAAGAAGAGAATCTGAGAGTTAAAACTTGAAGGAATAGCATTGAAAACGGGTGGGAAAAGAGAGATTGAAAATAGAGAAAGTGTGAGACCGTTGGCATTGACGAAGTACAGGATGAAGCTGAGAAATAGTGTTGTGTTTTAGGGGATAACAAAGAAGCTAGGCGTTGAGAGAATATGAGATTAAGCGGAAATGGAGGATAGTAACAAGAAATAGGCTGTGGTTTCTAAATCTTTAAAGGAATCTAGAGAATAAGCAAACCGAACGCAAAAACGCAAGATGAAGGTTAGCGAAAACGTCGAAAATCCCTGTAGAATGAAAGAAGCTAATCCCATTGTGACGGTGCAAATTTTTCAGACGATTTTGACGAATTTTGAGGTCAAATTTGAAGACGTCGACGAAAATCTCGTGGCTTGAAAATAAATTCGAATTTGCAGCGCTAAACCCCGCAAGGAATTTGGAATTTGAAGGCAACCGGACGAGGAAAAGATGATTAGGACATGTCAGAAATTGACAAAACTAGGATGTTTTTACGAGAAAAATCACATGGAAATCGCCGATTTGCAAAACTTCAAGTTCGAAAACGAGTCAAATCGATCAATTTTGCATGGACAATCGAGATGTGGATAGAGATAATAGAGAACTTCAAGAGTCGACAATAAATCATGCCCAAATAACAAAGAGTCGAAAGTTCTTGGGTTGAACCTGTCAAGAAGGTCATTATAATGGAACAGATTTTTTACCAGTGGCTAGACAGATTTGAGAAACGAGAAAAATTGACCTTAAAATTGTACTGAATCAGGATCACAGAAATCGGAACGGCATTCCTTCTTATCTAAGAACTTCTAAACTATCTCGCAAGGGTCAAAACTTCAAAGAGCCCCCGAAGTTTGTTCGAGCGTGTGAAAGTATGGGAGTTTGAAGGACGGGTCAACTTATTTCTCATTTGCCGACTATTCCTCAGACATCCTCCCTGAATTCCTCATCGATCTTCAATCGATGTCACTCGCTCTGCAAGGTCATCGTCTTCAGTCCGATATCCCCTTTGCATCTCTGCTTCGGGAAACATTCCCAATTTCTCCCCGCGCAGCACTTCAAATTCTCCTCGATCAAAACATCGATGCGTCGAGCGGCTTGCAATTGAAAGTTAGCAGAGGTTTCACTCGATATAATATATTGGAAGGCGATTTTAGAAAATAGACCTAATTTAGGGGGTGAAGATCATATATCGATAGATGAGGGTTACAAAATTTAGAAAGCAAGGTCATATTGATTTTGGTAAACTTGCTTCTTTGAAATCATGGAAGGAAAAGATACAGCGTGAATCCTGCAAATTGGCTGTGAAATATGAAATTTTGGAAGAAACGTGGATACAAAAGTGCTAGAAGAACAATCATAAAAAGAAAATGCCCTAAACATGCAAGATCTCCACTCAAATCTGCTCCCGATATCAACGATCACGGAAAACATGAATATGATGATGATGCTGACTCAAAAGACCTTCAAGGTTTCACCATCCTCACGCGTCCAAAGCAGTATGCTAATCTTTGCAGGGAAAATCGATTCATCGGTAGGGACGCGGAAGGGTTCAAGTTTGAAGCGCAAACAATGGTGTGGGAAGTAAGCACCCCCTGCAAGGTTTCTTCCGCTATAGGAACAATCCAGCAATCCTCCTCTTCAGATCGCATACTATTCCTTCGAATCGTGCTTGGAAAAAGGTAAAATCGCCCCCTGCGAACCCCGCGATGAAAGGAATTTTCACCTGCGGATGGCACTCGTACCCCGGACAATTGGCCCAACCTGACTCAAATTAGCGAACGATGCTTAACTTCGCCTGCCATGCGGCGGTGACAACTTTTGCCGCCTGCCCAACCTTCTTCAGCGTCAAATCTCAAAATTTCAGCTAGGCTGGGAAAGAGAAAGAGTAAAGGGTGGGGTTGTACAACGTGAGGTAACGAGAAATTTGATTAATGGAGAAAAATATTAGGGGGTCCTCAACGAGAGAAGAGATAGATTCTTCAGCAGAGTTGACAGAATCATCGTTGCATAGTTCTGTTCGACGTTTCCGCGTTTTCTTTGTAAATCAGATCAAATGGGTTTGAGGCTACTAAGGCGCGCGCATTGGGATAGTGTAATGACATGTCCAAATCTGATTCTGTGTGCGTATGCTTAGACGAAATGGATACACATACGTAGCCGACTGTAAGGCGTTAGAAAAAGATACATGATGACTGGAATGGGCGCTGAAAATTCCAATCAAATCCGTTTAGCTTCGAATTTGAGCCAGAAACGGAGGTTTGGAGTATTTTCATGACGCCAATTACAATTGACAAAGAGCGGCATGGAACTATTGAACAGAGGAAGCTTTTGTCAATAGGATCAGCGATTAGAAGAGGGATTAAAATTTGAAGGTTCTGAAATGCCACTCCTTTTCCTGGCTTTAAAGAATACTTAGAGAATTATATGTTTTGATCCAGAAATACGACACCGCCAAATTATGAAACGTGTAAACCTAAACACGAAAGGGGAAAGTAATGGAATTCGTTCAATTGCGTGTGAAAGAGGACATTTGGAAGGCCTTCTGGAATGCAGGCCTTCGATAAGAAAGAGAATGGCAGAAGACAACGTGGAAAGTGAGAGTCTGCGGGGGTAGGAAAATATGAATAAAATCAACACAACGCAGCGACGCCTTCGTCGTCCAAATTAGGAAGGCGAAGACAAGCAAGCGAGCGAACGGAGGAGGACCGAGAAGATTGCCATCGACGTTGGCAAAAGACGAGGCCGAATTGGGATGGTCGGAGAATCAGAACGGGAAAAATACCGTTCCGAAGATGGATACAGAGGAATGCCAGGCAAAATTGGGATGCTGAAAGAATCCGAACCGACGAAACATAGTGAAGAAAAGATAGAAAGGAAAACGATACATAAAGACAAAGATAATGCATGAAAAAGAGAAAACATTGAGATCTGAGAAAATATTATGCAAATTAAAAAGAGGAAAGAACGCCATGAAGGCAAACATAGGCATAGCGATGCGTCTAGCGAAAGATGAAAGATGACTAGAAAAACTGTGTTCGGTCGTGGGAATAGAGATTGGCAGAACTGACCAATCGCATTTCTAGGCACTGCTATATAAATGGCTATGCTTAATTTCTGGATAATAATTTTCTTTATATGATTTTTTCATCGGTGAAGATTTTATGGGTGGCAGAAATACTGTGATCGGTTCGCCATAGTGTTCTTCACGCGCAACTCTTGCATCGCCCAAACGGACTTTTCCTTTCATTTCCCACATATCCATCACTTTTTCTCTATGAGCTGCCGCCACGCTGCAAAGCCTGTAGCGTTTAGTGCAGAAAAAGCGGCTCTCTCTCAATAGTATCTATTGTATAATGAATAAGCACTTGGATAGCATTTTCTTTTTACGCTCGCTCGCTCGCTCGATAGTTCGAAACTCGATAAAAATGAAGAATTTAAAATTTCGTTTGCTAATTTTCTAAAAATCCTTATGAGCGATGCAAGAATTGCGTGTGAAGAACACAATAGTGAGCCGATCAAGTATAGGAATTCTGCTCAAAGGAGGATATGAATCTCAGAATTTTTTTTTGAAAAGATTACCAAGATTGTTCCGAAGACCACTAATTTACTCGCTGTTTTAATTTTGGACCAAACTTCTTTCCAGAGAAGGTCAAAATTCCAACGATTTATTTTGGCGCGCAAGTACTCGAGCATGACGGACATGCAACGCGATTGAGTGTGACGATACACCCCGATTTTTTTTATCGGGTTTGAACAGTTCAACTTGGCAATTCTACGGTTTTTCGGAGGTTTAGGGCAATTTAATGAGGAAAACGACGCTCGCGCGCGACAGACAGATGTAAAAAGTGATAGCATCAATGGAAACGTCGATGCGTAAATGCCCTTTTAAATCAAAATAAAAAATAAGTCGTCTATTCAAAAATAGCCCGAATGACTCGTGACGAATTTTTTTTATAAACTCATTTTAACTTTGAAAAAAGAATCAAAATAGCATGATTAATAAAAAATAGTCGAAAATTTTTCAGCATGCAAAAATAGAGAAGCACCATATCGGAAATGCGCTTTATGCGAGAATTTTTGCCGGCGAAAACTTTCCAATTCATACTGGGGGGACTATTGTGATAGAAATAGAAAAAAAACCAAACTCTAATTTGGACATCAATGAAGCACACAACGCCTAGTAAATTTTGGACAGATCACATTGATCACGCAAATGGCGCTGAAACGTTGAATTTCGTTTCGAAGCTTCAATTATTCAGGGCTTTCCTGCATTGTAATAGAGTTTTTCGATATATATGATAGGGGACGAAATTATAGGAATTGGGACGTGAATTGACAAGCAAACCACTGCTAACGGGGCAACAGAAAAGGCAAGGGAATCGACCCGTCGCTTTGAGAAGGCATTATCATTATTGCAGCCCCGAAGACGCAACGCTTTACACTACAAAAGGACATTTTACTCGAATCTTTGACGCTTTGGCATTGAAACCGATGTTTTTCGGCTACCGATATAATAGCGATCAGTCAACGGATAATGATAATGATCGTAAAAATGCGTGACGAATGAAAGGGTGTCAATGCCAGCAAGTAAAAATCTAGGTAAGGTCTAGCTGAATCTTTGGAATAACGAACAATTTCCTTCTACGTTTCAATATCGCTCTTTAAAATTAGATTTTAAAAGTCTTCTCTGCTAAGGTACTCTGTTTACATTTACTGGCACATTTAAAACTAAAAGAGTCCTCTATTATTGTGGGCTTTCCTTGCATGCAACATATTCCAGCCAATTTGACGTATGCGCATTTGTTTTTACCAGACACGTTGATTCTGTTGCGTAAAAGTGCAGCGGCGAAATAACTCAACAAAAATGTTCGACGGGCAAAAATCGGCTGATTTCGTCGTTTTGACTAAAATCTGTGCGTAGCGTTACGCGAGGGTATTCGACATTTCGACCGATCGTTATCTCTCCGTTTGTCAAATCGCCGTTTTTCCCCTACTAGTAGACAAGTTCGGACACGACCGGGGTAAATACTGACTAAGTTTGGCCGAAAAACGACGACGCAATGCGATAAATCAACCTAGATTATAACTCGCGATAATTATTGCGAGTGTATCTGAGTCTGATTTGTGTGTATTTCATGTGGAATGAAATCGGGGAAAAATTTACTATGACTGAATCATACTTTGAACAGAAAAATGGGGAAATTGGGCATCAATAAAACATGACTGAACATCTTATTTTATAAATGGATTATATATGATAGATCAATTAGATCAATAGTGAGTCAGATGATCATTTATGCAGATACTGGTGGCTCTAAGCATGCGTCGCATATTCGTATGCTTACAATTTAATGGAATTGTATAACATGTAAAATAATACTAAACCAGAATTTTGTAAATAGTTCCACGAACAGTTTTGAGCTGTTTCATTAGGAGGAATTCGTTGTTCTGCCAGTTCCTATCAATCTAAATGAAATTAACCCCAAATAAACTTTGAGTTATTTTAGTTAAACCTACAATTTCGACTCTCCGAACATTGATTAGAGCGAATACGTGATGTAGGCTCAAATTGCACTCTCTAAGACGTCCTAACAACCATAGTTTCTCCTTTTGTGATGATAATGGTTGTACTGAAATAAGCGTCTTTATTTAATTTCAGCTATAACTACTTACGGCAATTCCAAACGAACAATTTAATTACGGTCTCATCATATTCTCTTCTCTTGTTAGCCTCTTTGACTTTACGTACACACGTCGGGAACGAAAAGACTTTATTTTGATCCTTTTCCATTTCCTTAGTCAATTCAATACAGCATGTAAAACCATCCTTAAATATTGCATGAATTAATTTCGATTACCTATCCAATAACCTCTCCTTTATTAATTCTGATTCGTTCTATCATTATCTTTGGACGAAGTGCAATCGGTAGATTCCTTCTAACTATCCCCATCATTCGTTTGTTCGTCCAGGCAAGGCTTTCTACTTCGTCAAATGTCAAGTATTCAAGACTCATCAAAATTATCTCTACTGCAAGGCTGGATAGCATTTACCTGAAAGCTTCTCAATTCGAAGATATTCAGAAAAATTTATTCGTAATCGATGAAACAACGCTATGAGATGATGGAACGAATTATAGCGAAGAAACAGTGGTTTCTTGTGAGTGAATACATAGAAAAAAGTGCGAAAGATCAATATATTGAAAACAGTCATTCATCTGCCAGAAAGTTCTGTAGCCTATTCCTTTCATTTCTTTGGAGTTGGATTTCTCTTGTATGACTAGAGAGGCCAAATCTCCCTTTTTTGAGGGAGAGAAAGAATGCATGAATTTTTCCGTTTCAATTATCGTTAATTATCCCGTTAATTAGTCAATCATTTCATGAAACCAAGACATCAATTAGGGTAATAAAATACGCCCGAAATAATGGCGTTGTTGGTTTTTCGAAAAAAGGCCTTCTGAAGACATGAACGACGTCGGAACTGTAGTAACATAACTTTGATAGAGTGGACCGTTTTTGAAAATTTTAAAAATTTTGAGTTCGTACCGATCTCGGCCATCACACTGATATCAAATTTACCAAATTCAACCTATTTTGAAAAGCCACTTGACCTCTCTAATCATATGAAAGATTTGTATACATCAAAAGAATTGTCGAAAAATGAAGTTTGTGAGCATTGATTTTTGGACTTCAGAAGGGATCTAAGAATCTTCAGAAAATTAATTTTTGAAAAATGTTTAATTTAATGAGGTCAGAAAAATTAATTTTTTGACAATAAGAATCGTGAGAATGTAAAAAGGCAGAAAGTTTATTTCTCAAATAGATATATAAGATAATAAAATTTATAACGAGATCGTAATGAATATTGAGCTTATCCTCAGGTTTTTGCATGGTTTATTCATTTCTAATCATATTTATCAGTGGAATTGGTAATCCTTTCTAAAAATAATTATTAATTATATTATTTACAGATATATTCACTTCAATTGCATCAGCCAAAACAGCTGCCCCAAATACGACAGCTTTATCAGGGTTAATGTTGAATTTTAATTTCTCACTTCCGAATTTTCCCTCTAGAAGATTTTTAACGGCAGGAATCCTTGTTGACCCACCAACCAATATCTGAATAAATAATTTAAGAAAGATATTTTCGATCAGATTGGAAGAGTTTTCTTGATTATTTACTACGTGGCCGATGTCATCCATCCTAAGATTAGCCATTTTAAGCGTATCCTCAATTAGCTTGGATGTTCTTGCGTAAAGCTCCTCGCATAATTCATTAAACTTGTTCTTCGTTAATTGTACATTTAAATCCAAATGGGCATTCAGATCGATGTCCAACTAAATTTTATAATTCACTACTTCGATTATTTTAATAATGGTAACATGAATATTATAAGAAGAAGCATTGAAGGAGAGTGCTTCTTTTGTCGCTCTACACTCAGCCCTTAGCCGTTTAACCAAACGCTTATTTCCAAGAATATCATAAGTCGATGTTTTCATATATTCTTGTAATACATAGTTCATAATTATTCCATCGAAATCCTGGCCCCCTATTAAAATGCAAATTCAGGCATATTATGAAAAGAATATTAAATGTTATCTTACCTAAATGGTCGTCTCCATGAACTGCTTTTATAGCGAGTTTTCCGTTTTCAATTTTGCAGATGTTAATGTCAAGTGTGCCTGAAAGTTCATTGATACGACTGTTCGATTGCTTGTTTTCAAATGATGATATGTACCTACCTCCGCCAAAGTCGAATATCATTATGTTTGAATTCTCTAACTTCTTGTCTTCATTGTACGCGATCGCAGCAGCTGTAGGCTCCTTAACTAGCATCTTTAACTCAAGTTCAGCCATTTGAACAGCTCTTTTCGTAGCCTCTATTTGAGCTGTTTGAAAGAAGGCCGGAATCG
The DNA here is from genome assembly GCA_002287525.1 of Diploscapter pachys. Taxonomy (NCBI): domain Eukaryota; kingdom Metazoa; phylum Nematoda; class Chromadorea; order Rhabditida; family Rhabditidae; genus Diploscapter; species Diploscapter pachys. Next base: position 75,286 of record LIAE01007156.1, read on the forward strand.
CGACAACAACCCCTGTTATTGGTTTTCCCATGTAATTCTAAGAGATAATTGCTAAATAAGTATTATTTAAATATCGAACTTCTGCGACTAATTTAAGGTTTCGTAGAATATCAGCTGACACCTCTTCCGGCGAAATAAATCGCTCTCTCTCAGTGCCTTTATTCAGAACATAGCCTACTGATTCCTAAAATGCTATATTTTGTTAGTGAAAAATAAATGCAGCACATTTCTTGTATCCAAATCGAATGTCCATAGTAAGCGATTCTCGGCAATCGGTAGACGGTACATAAATTCCCAGCCGAGAAGTCTTTTTGAATCTATAAAATCAATCAAAAAAGTAAGGTAGAACTTTGGACATTATTGAGTCCAAAATCTGGGAGGTCGAAAATGAAGAGAAAATGATTTTAGTTAGTCACTCATTTTCGATAGAAACAGTTTCTTGATAAAAATCATTCTGTCAATTACAAGAAATCACTCCGTCATTGCACACTACGTCGCTCCGTGAAATACTAGTTGCCAAAAAAAGTTGTGCACCACTTTTCACCTCCCGGGTTACGGACTAAAGAATACAAACCGTATAGCACTCGTGAGAGATCAGGATAGTTGAGTGCATGATTACCAACTACTATTTCGTTATTATCCCCATATGACACGATCGAAGGTGTAAAATCTTTGCCTGAGCATAGATTACAACGGAAAGAATAGATAGGGCTTTCATAATTGGTTTACCTTCTTCATTGAAAATGATTATAGGCTTTCCATTTTCGACAACAGAAACACATGAATATGTCGTTCCCAAATCAATGCCAATACAAACTATATTTTTCAATCTGAAGGAATTTATTAGTAACTAATGAAATTCTGCATTCTTACTCAATTGGGTTGCTAGAGGTTATCTGTTCATTTTCTAAAAATAAAAATAAACTAGATTTTTAAATCAATTATTAAATCCTCACTTGTAGGTCCTGCATTACTTGATGTAGATATTGCTCCAACTATCAATGGCATTTCAATTCCTTTCTGAAATTTTTACTTTCATTTTAGTAGTGAATTATTTATTTTCAGACCTCCAAAGCATCTGCAATAATCGCGGCTCCATGAACTATAGCTACTTCAGGATTGGCATTGTATCTCAATTTTGGCTGGCCAAATTTATTCGATAAAAGCTCTTGAATTTTTGGAATTCGAGTTGATCCACCAACCAGAATCTATAAATTTCATATTCAGTGAAAAGCATATCATCAGATTTGTGCTTTTTCGAATAATAAAATTACCACATAGTTAATTTGTTCTGCTGAGATTTGTGCAGTTCGTAGAGCCCTTTCAACCATTCTCATCGCTTTATCGAATAAATCCTTGCAGAGTTGGTTGAAGTTAGATCGCGAAATTTTCACATTTATTTCTGTATTATAATTAATATCCAGCTGCAAAATATGAATTACATTCCAGAATCAATAAAATTAACATTTCTTACTTTAACATTCCACGATTCTATTTGAAATGACAGAGATTCTTTCGCTTCTTTGCACACTTGCCGTAATCGTTTCATCAAATTTGGTCGTTGCAACATATCATAGTTGTTCGATTTCTTGAATTCTTCGATTGCATATTTCATTATTCTTTCGTCGAAATTTTGACCGCCTAAATGATATAAGTTACAAACCATAAAGTAAGTAGCGTAATAACAAACCTAAATGAGCATCACCACACACCGACTTCACATCAAATTTTTCGTTTTTAATTTCCGCAATACTAATAGCCAGTGTCCCTAAAAATTTCAATCCATAAATAAATGCATATATTGCTATAATAATCAAATGATCAGAATAAAATGATTCTTTTAATTGCATTTTCTAATTGTTCTATATCAATTCCTTGAGTGTCTAAATCTTTTACCCTTAACAATGATGATTTGCATACAAAATTTGTATTTTCTTCCAAAACAACATATCATATTCAGATATCCAAATATATTCTAACCTCCTCCCCAATCAAAGACCATAATCGTTGAGTCAGTCATCCTCATTTTGTTGTAATAAGCAATTGCAGCTGCCGTCGGTTCTTCCAGCAGATATTTCAGATCGAGCCCAGCCATTTGAATCGCTCTTTTTGTCGCATCGATTTGGTCATTATTGAAGAAGGCAGGAACTGTCACGACTGCTCCAGTCACTTCTGTTTCAGGTAAATATCTCTGAAACAAGGGAAATTTTAATTTGTTAAATCTAAGAAATAATGCATTTGAAGCTCAGAATTCCGAATTCTATTTTTTAGAGCTAGGAAAATACCTCCGCAATCGTTTTCAACTTCTTCAAAATCTCAGCGGAAACCTCTTCAGGTCTAAGAAATCTCTCATTTTCCTGACCTGCATTAAGTATATAGCCAACGACTCTCTAAATATGAAATTATTATTGCAATTTATCTTTAAAAGAAAATGCAAACATTTCTTGTTTCGACCCTGAAAGACAAAAATGATTCTTCATCAGACAGAAGTGCATCATTCAGAACCTTATAACCAATTAGCCGTTTGGAATCTGAAATTTATAGAATTAAAAAATCAAAATAGTGTTTAAAAAACCATATAAAACATTAGATATGTCAGTATTTGCAGCTAATGCCGGACTTCCAACGAGAATTTCGGTACTGCAGTAGGCAACCACGGAAGGGATGGTGAATTTACCTGAAATAGGCAATTTTTCAGGTACACAGTTTAAAGAATATTTGAATTTTATTAAAAAATGATCTAAAGGTAAGCTTGAACCTATAAATTGCAAAAATGTATTCATTTAATTTTTTCTTACAAAACTTCATTTTTTGACAAGTTTATCGGTGAAAAAATTAACTAATGAATGTTTCTAATGCTAATAAACAACAGACCATCATCAGAACAAATCGCAACAGGCTTTCCGTCTTCAATTACAGAAACACAGGAATACGTCGTGCCCAGATCGATGCCGATATAGACCATTTTTATTCTTTAAATTTTTAAACTAAAAATTTGACTGATTTAGAAAATAAGTCATATATTCATACGCAAATGAATGAAAAAATTAATAGTTATTAGGAGCAAGAAAGCAAGCTTCACATTGAATGAGAATTGATAGGAGAATAGTGATGTCGAATATTTTGCGAGAAAAAATCTTATCATAAAATTAATAATTTTGACAAATGATTGGGAATTAGAAATAAACAAATGAAGATATTTTAATTGGGTAAACAATAGTCCCAACTTCACTCTATTCCAACTCCATTCAAAGTGGAGTTTCAACAGCCCTGACTCCAGAGACCCCGATATTCTGGTATTAAAGCATGAAGAGGATGTGAAGCCTGCATATATTTTGCAAGTTACCTTTTTCAACCGACCATAGGTCATGGTGAATGGGCATGGTCCGCGATCAATTGAAAAGTGATTTCCAAAATGTGTGCAAGATCCATTCTTTCCATGGCTTAATAATAAAGCAATACTCATCGAAGGATCAATCGAATTCAGAAGCTACAATATCGATTTGCTTACCCCGTATTTCGCCGTTTTTACTAACAAATAGCACACAAGGTAGTACAAATGAGAAGAAATTTCTTCGGATAAAAAAGTTCAAAAAATTACAAATTTAAGGATCCCCCTTTTGAGAAATAACGGTTTAAAGTTTGGGTCCCAAAAATCGAATTTTATGAGTCATATTCGGATTGGAGGATCTTTGTTTGAGTCTTACAAGGAGTCTGTCTTGAAATAATTTATCTGAAATTATGAAATGGCATAATCGAAACAAAAATGTGAATTTATAAAGCTTGATAAGTTTATAAAAACTCCTAAAAAATGATACTGCAAATGCTGGCAAATATTTATTGATTGGTGTAACACACGCGCTTCGAAAACGAAATATTGGTTGCTGTTTTATAACATAATCAGCACTCCCAATACTATCCAATCAATATTTCGTGTTCAAGCATTGAATTAAATGCAGTCAAATGATTGCCCCATTCTTCTTATAGATAAGAGCGAGTTAGCAATTTAACTTCTTCCCCATATAATTTCGATTGAAACTCCTAGGTATATGCATCGTCGTGTTGCATTTAGAATTATTATCTAACCTGACAAAAATCATTTGTTCAAATGAATTAACATAGTATATTCTATTGTAAATCCATATTTTTAATTAAGAATAATCATAAAGTAAAGCATATTCATTAGAGCCATAAATATGCTGATATAAAAACAATTACACATTATCGACTGTGAAGTTTATCCAATAATCAAATTATAGGAACGAATCTTTCGAGAAAATTGGATAATTTAAATTTTATGCAATATTTATAATAATTACTAGACTTTTACTTCGCAAAAGTGCAAAACAACACTGATACCAACACAACTCCAGCACTAAAACAAAATTTTAAAAATTAGCATGCATTGCATTTGTTGTATATCTCATTTTCATGCTCATACTCTCTCACACCATCAAAATTTTTAATTTCATAGTTCTCCCCTCCTGAAAATTCATCAAACCATAAAACTAAAACTATCCAATTAAAAAATTCAATCATTTTAAATATTTATTTGCCATCATTCAATTATCCCATTGATGTCATTTTCTAAAATTCTGCAAAAAATTTCAAGTTCCTTTTCATCCATAAAAATGCAAAACAAATCGACTCACTAAAGGCGAAATCACTTCTAACAAAGATAATTGCCCAATTATCTGATCAAACCCAAGAAAAACCTATACGTTGCACACCGCAGGAAAATTGCGCATCTTTTGGTACAAATTTCATTTCAATTGAATGATCACATTTCTAGATATAAGCATGCACAAACAAACAGATAGACACTACAAAAATACTAGTAGTTTTGATATTGTGCCTGTTGAATTCAGAAAATTTGGTAATGCTATCTGGAACTCTTATTGTCAAGTTATTAACGTTGACTTTTTGATCTTGAACAATTTACTTCTATCAAATCTACTGACTAATTATCAAAGCTAACCTCATTCCTTACATCGAAATTCTGATTTAATGGAGATTCAAATTCGACATGCAATGATTTTATTGAATGCACACATCAGAAATGCAATACAACAATAATTTAACACAGTATTTTATGAACAAGATCTTCAGTTATGGCGAAATATCAAAATGGCGCCTTACATGAACCCCCCTTGATAGTATAATCGTTCGGTTCTACCACGCAGTCTGCCAAGAACCATTTTCCATGGTGTTTACTACTGCTATCCAAATCAACGCCAATCATCTAATATATAATTTTCACTTTGTCATAGAATGACTCGAAATACTAACAACGCCACAGCAATTACCAGTCTTGCAACTATGGTTGCCAAACGTTCCATCTTCATTGTACCAATTCGTATATTGAAGCGGGCTAAACCTCGTACTTTATTATGTACAAACGATCAGTTTATTTCAACGTCTAAGAAACATCATAATTTTCTGGCAAGTTTAATGATTATTTAGAGGCCTAGTTTTTCCCCACTCTAGCCTCTCTAAGAGTTTTAATTCAGATACACATTCCGATCATCTCTAGCGTTTTAGTGAAGGAAATTTGAGTTTATTTGATAAGAAAAATGATACATACGAATTATCGGTCCAGGTGACATTATCGACCGAGCTTCCGACAAGTCCTAACCATGTTGAAAATCCTATCGTCACTTGCCCTATAAAACAATTAAAAATCACAAAAATTATTAAAGTTCATTGATGTGTAAACCTAACAATAAGAGTTGAATACTTGTAATCACTTATAAAATATTTACGAAGACTGTGCAGGCCTGAGAGCCTAGCAAATTGTTGCTAAGGTAATTACATTGTATTAGGTCATTCTCATCTTTATTCGCTATGGACACCTGATGACACGACTTTTCTACTGCCTGACAATATAACTCATTCACTAGAGGGTCGTTCCACAGTTCACTCCAAGTTCCCTGAAGTGCTTATGATCAACGTTATGTCTCTCTAACGTCATTTCTTTTTTATATTTCAGATTAAATTAATATGAAAAATCAATGGTTTGAAACACTTACAATGTAACAATAATCACCCCAATGTTGAGCCGACTTCCCTTGGCAAAGCTTTTCTGAATAGTTCTTATATTGGGGGCGATCTGGAAATGTCGCAACGACGCAACGTGCGAAATAGTCTGTAGGTATAGAGAGATTAGGGATTGCTCTCTCGCTTTTACACACTATTTCGACGTTGCGTCGGTTAAGACAATTTCAGAACTTCCAGATTAGAAAAATCTCACAAGCAGATATCAAGGAATGTTGCTAACCTTCAGTTACGCCCGGTTGTGGTGTAGTTAGAATATCTGCAGCCATTGATCCGCACAAGAATGGAAGTTTCGCCGTACTATCGAACGCGACCCACTTATTGGTGGAAAACTGAATCATATTCAGACTTATTACCTGATTCGACAGATCCATTTCGGATCGGATCGGATCGAATAGTTCAAAAGATCGATCGCAAATTTTACGATCCGTCAACAAGCCTGATCATATATGATTTTAATTCTCAACAAATAATCAAAGCTAAAAATATAATAATAATTTCCTACTTGGTAGGCTGCAAAATCTTGATTGTCCTTGGGCTCACCTTAATCATTAGGCTCATATTTAATCGATGAGCAATTATAACTCTGAATTGCCTACCATTTCCCCAATTCGTGTACGTCACATTCGATTTATCTTCCCAATTCCATGTTTCTTTCTTCCTAATTAAGCCTATCCAAAAATAATCGTAAGAATTCAAATATGGCTTTGCAACTGCTAAAATTTAAAAGATGAGTAGAAAAACGATATTTGCGAAGAAAAAATGTATTACACGCAACAAATGCATTTTCAAAAGCATTGTTTATGCTTGTTAGCTTATAGGAAACCATTCCACATGCATTTTCAGCCTGGCTGA
>LIAE01007158.1:0-31569 GCA_002287525.1 Diploscapter pachys
ATTCAATTATATACCGAACGAGACTGTATCTCGTGAACTATCGTATTTTCACAAATAAGGAGGTCTAAGCAATGCCGCATGATAAAGTGGGCGTGGCCCATTCTTTCTCCCATTTTTTAAAAGGGGAAAAGGAGAGAAGATCACCCCCAACAAAGTATGCGTCATTGCAAAGGGTCATTTTAATTGGAAAAGAGTATTTTGTAATTACACACCAGATCTCCGTCCTTTAATACAATGCGATCCCTTGGGGAACCGCAAATTCCACCGATAGTTGTCGTTATCTTCCTGTTCCGCATCAGGGCCCTTCCGCTCATTTTTCGCTAGAATTTCAGTGGCCACGACTGGGACCTGAAAATGGATATTTTTAAATAAAATGCACGATATTTTACTAACTTGTAAATTAGCGTCTGCAGGACTATGAGATCTATCGATGTCAATCGAGTTCGCGGTGAAGTTATTATCAAAAAGTCGGATTTCATTTCCTATGGCGGAATCTGTGTGAGCTGAAATTTAAATTGTTTTAAAATAAACGCCAATTTTCTTTTTATTTTGATACCTGAAGCCGTTGGTGCATGAGTAGTGGTGGTTCTTCTCATTACTGGGGTGACCGGTACCGGGGTTGAAACTGGCAAGGGCTCTTCAGTGACTTCCTGAAACTATTTAGTAGTCAAAACTCCGAATTAGCCTAAATCATGTGTTTAAAATTTCAAAGACAGTTTGCATTTAAATTTAATTTAGCAATTATTTTAAGATCTAATTTTTAATGAACTCACAATCAGTACTTGGAACTCTTCTGGGGTATCAATTATCGGAGCCAAATTCGTGTCTTCAGCTTGCCGTTTTTCTCGTCGATTTTCCGAGTTCTTCTTTCTGGGATGAACCCTTTTCTTAGGCTTCTTCGTAAGGGTTTCTCCATCATCCACTTTATCTGGTACCTTGTCATTTACAAGAGATTTCGGCTTCAGATGGTTTTTCGCGCCTGAAATTAGAATTCTCGGTTTGTTCAAAATATTTATCTTAAATTTGAAGTGTGCAACTAAAATTTAAATTTATTTTTAAAAAAAACATTGAAATTATTACGATTATCCGGCAACTTGAAGAGGTTTTTGCTGTTGTCGAGATTTTGAATCGGCGGCTGGCAGGTCAAGTCTTCTGTAAGAAAGAATGATAATATGTAGTCAGGAATAATTATATTTAACAAAAATGGTACCCCTTACCTCCAGCCATGGGATCTTCTCGCTTGTCAGGGAAATATCCTCGGATTCCCAGGGCTTTGGTACTGCCTAAGTCCTCCTGAGCGTCCAAAGCAGCGAACCACTCTTCGAACTTGAGGTTAAATGGGTCGTACTAAATTTGAAATATGAATAAAAAAGCTGATCTTCATTATTTGATATCGTCGAAGCTAGCAAAATTATTGAGTTTCATATATTAAATTTGATATCTTCCCTTACCCGATTGGGTGTTTCATAGATCAAGACGTGGTACTTATCGGTCATGATCTTGCATGTCATGCACCCATGATAATACGAAGCGATCGCGAAGTTTCTTTCAGTGATGATAACCTCGAAGGTTGTTCGGAACTCCAGTTGGGCCCTTCTCTGGATGAACTGGAATTTAAAACTATCGATTATTCTTCAAATTTATTTAGTTTTTTATTTACTTTAGCTGCATCGCCCAACTTTTCAGCGTTAATTCCGAGTTTTATTGTCTCTTTCAAGTTCGCTTCAAGGTCGGAATCACAACAGCGAATTCTCATTGTATGGTAGGGCTCATCGGGGCCTGAATTTGAAAGATAAGCTCAAGTAAAAGTCGAAGTCAAGTAAAGCGTTATTGAATTTAAATAGACATTGATTGCAATGGATCAAAGTTAAATGAGACTAGATTAAGATTTAATTTTGATTTTGTAAGATTTTTAAATATATCTTTGGAAAAGTATTTATTCTGTGCATGTGATCAATTTTCTTTTCGAATTCGTCATATTGGTCAATCTTTCAGTGAAACGGACCTCGGTATTAATTTTTTTTTCATTATTAACTGATTTTTCTTTTTGCAGAAAACTTACTCAGCAACTTCTCTTCATCCGTATCAGAGACGTTCCAAGCGCATAGCGGGGGTTTTCTGAAAATTTAAAATCGGTTTTTAGGTTTCCTCGAAAGTCCCATCTTTGCATCGTGATACAAAACTTTTCATATTATTATCCAAAATTATTTAATTATTTCTTTTTTATTTCCCATTAAATTTCATATTATCAAAATCTTAATTCTACCTTATATGATAAGAATCCAAATTCGGACCTTCTTTATAAGTTGGGGGATCTTCTCGGTACCCAAATTGAGAAATGGAATTTTGAGCGTAAGCCACCGGTGGTCCGAGGTTCAGACTTTGGGGTTGCTGAAATTCGGGGGGCGGGGTGAGAGGTTGAGATTGGACTTGAGCCGGAATCGGGTAATTCACCAACCTGGGGATTCCGACCAGCTTGAATAATCCCGATAAAATGTAGCGAGAGATTCAGAATTACCCAGGTAATTCGCATCTGAAGCTTGGCAATTTTTAAAAGTTCGAGATTTTTCAAGTCTAAAGTTTTTCAACTACAGAAGATGATACAAGATAGTGTGACGAGATAAAAGATTCTTATGGAAATTCTTTCCTATCTGAATTGTAAGTTCGAGAAAAAATCATCCGAAAGAAAAACTAGATGCATACATCTTTATCATGAGAAATAGAAAGACGAACGTTTGTGATATCTTTAAAAACATGATGATCCAATATAAAAAATAAAAGTTACATCCTAAACTCTATTCACAAGCAGTTCTTCGAGATCAGCGTTAAAGGTCAAACTAGCTTCATTTCTCTTTTATAGAAAGAAAGAAAGGCATAGTTGTACCTGACAGATATGTCACCAATTGGACTGAGGAAGGAAAGCGTGGTCGAGTGGGCTAGGGAGGTGAATTAGCCTTCTTTGTCAGACCCTCTCCTATTTTTGAGTCTAAATCTGCTGATGCAGATCACCCATTGGCAAGCATTTCCATCCTTTAATCAGTCTCGTTTTTCTCTGACCACCCTCTTCTTATCACCTTATCTATCATTCGAATACGCCATGTATGACCGTCTCCTTTCAGCAGAGATACATAAGATCCTCTAATTTGACCAAAAGAAATAGAAGAGAATAAGGCGTCGAAAATTTACAAAAGAAGGGAAGAATCGCGAGAGTGCTTTCAAATGCAAATCTTGATGCCGGATTTGGTGCAACAACACAAGTCGGATTTAAAAGGAATTACTAAGAGTGAGTAAGCTTTCTGAAAGGGCACACTCCCTATTGAGAGCTATTCTACTCGGAACTAACAGTTTCGGAACTGTCCGATTCGGAGCTCGGCCAGAATAGCATAGATAAGGTGGAATAGAAATGTCCCTATTCGAAACTCGATTCAAAACCGAATACCTTCAACTTTTATATCATTATTATTTATTCTTTCCAAGTGTTACATTCTATTCTCATGTTCTACTATATTAACTTTCTAGTGTCATTCTTTACGCCTACAATGCTCCGATTATTTTTCGATATGCTTTCACCGCTGATTTTTACAGGCGCGGTTTTCCAAGCCAGTCTACAGAATTGCATAGAATTGCTATTATATTTTATACGATAAATAAAAGTTAAATCACTGAAAATGGCATAAAGAACCATCTGAAAACGAAATTATCTGCAACATGTTTCGTCTTGGGAAAAAAAGATAATCGCATTGTGGAATCTTACGCATGAATTAGAATGTCGAAGTCCAAAGATAATCACTTGTCCGGATCGGTTTCTTCTGTTGCCATTATTAATTCGCTAATTTCACTCTTCACTCGAAGTGATGTGCGCATCTGTCCTTTTTCGCAGATATCTAAATCTAAATGCGAATAACGCAGATAAGTGATAATGCGTGCATGAATGAAAGGCAGATCAAAAGTTCGATTTTTCAATATTTTAAAGACATTGAATGAGAAAAATGCTCTTGAATAAAACTTGTGAACAAAATGACTTTATGATAACACTGCTGAGTATTATATCACTTGTTTAATTTAGTTAGTATTGATTGACTAATATTTGAATCAGAATTTGTTCCTTCAATGAAGATATATCACGTTTACAGAATGAGAACCTTCGGTCTTCCTTTCAGGCTTCAGCTGATGAAGATGGGCTTATTCCACCGAAGTCTTCCAGAGACAGTTTCATGCAGAAAGCAAATTAAGATCATCTGCAGGAGAAGATGGCCTTAATGGGGGAAAACCGTAAGATCAACGTCGATCTGTGGATTAAACTGGATTATTGGAGATACGAATTTGGAAAAATCGGACAGAAATGAGGAATGTCATCCATCTGGTGAACATCGAAGACGATAATTGACATGACAATGCGACAGTCCTTATAAGCACGAGTACAGTAGCCTTGTTCATGCTTCTTTTTATCAGAAAGTCTCAGTTAGGGCATTAAGTGTATGATAATCTCACTACACACTAATTGCATATCTATCCTTAGATATCTCACCCCGATCTCTATAAATTCCCTCAAACTGTTATTAATAAATGTTTTCGTGCTCATCAATACTCGTCGCTTTCCTTACACACAGCACATACTCCTCTACAGCCTTCCGGGGTCAGACAGAACTCAACTGTCTCAATGAGAGCAATATTATTCTTTTTAATTTTATGTATTATAACCTTTTTTAAATATGAAGATCTAATTCATGAATGTAGGGTGATATGAAAAACCAAGGATATTGGATAAATTCTGAATATAAATTGACATGAAACTGAGCAGCGTACTTTCTCGATATTTCGAGTTAAAACAAATGCGACTTCTTCTGGACAACTAGGATAAACATTCTAAAATCCCAACAAGAAATAGCATGAGACATTCACAATTTGCCTTAGATGATGGATTGTTATTTTAATTAGGCAGATAATTCTCGCCATCGATATCAACAAACAAGTCTGTTTGAAAATTTTTCCACTTAAAACTCGTCGAATTTTGGTTATCAAATCTATTTCAAGCTGTGAATTGTCAAGTATTCAATAAATTTAGGTCAAACAATGACAACAGAGTCTACAACTGCAGCCCCGCAAACAGCTAATACGAAAATTACAATTTTTTAGTTATCAAAAAAGAATGTCACAAAGCTGAATTTGAGACAGAACGACATTGAAGTTTTGGTGACAAACGTAAAGATTGATTTTCCTCTTCAAATTCCCAATTGGGATTACTTCTCCTTCACTTCATTTTCCGTCCTTATTTTCTCAAACAGGCTGAATCCCCAGGCTAAATTTTTAATTTGAATTAGTGGCAATATTCAAAATGCTTGCGAATGTTATGCCTTGAAGCGAGAAGGAGATGACGACCTCCACTTCGTACAGTAGAGGATAGAAGACGTACATTAGTAATAATTACTAATCGCTACTTTCGACGCACTAATTCGATTAAAATTTTGCGTGGTCACCTTAAAAATAATCAAAAAAGGGACTTTAAAAAAATGTATGTCAAGATGTTTACTGTGGTTTTGTTGAAAATATTCGAAATCTATGAAAAATTTTGATCCTTGAAAAAGAGAATATCCTACGGGTTAAAAAATGGAGTATCGGTAAACATACGTGAAACATAGAGACAAGGAAAGGGGTTAGAAACAGACTTAGGGAGGACGATCGTCAGAAATCCTTTGCGACCTACCCCCATCACGCTGCTCCTCTTTCTCTTATTGCAAAGTAGCATTTTTGGAAAGAGGATAACGGCGTGGGCGTGTCGCTCTATAGCAGCCTTCTCTCTATAAAATGCATTCTTCCTTATTTTGCGTTTTTCGTCAAAATTAGCGTAAAATCGAACGTTTCTTCTATAGCAATGCCTCAACCTTTATTTCTTCATGGAATCTCAGAACAAATTTTGTACCTTTGTAAAAAACTTTATTATTTTCTATACAAAAAAATATTCTCAAAAACTTGTTTTCTAGAAAAAAAAACTAAATTGAAAGAAAATGGAAAATATGTCTATTTGAGAAATAGCGCGACTGCAGCGATATTCCACTGATCCGGATTGCGACATGGCATCGTGACTGGGGCGATCAGGGACTGTCTGTCCGAGTCTGAATACAAGGGCACGAGCACACTGTCTGATGAAGACGCAGGCGAGGAGTCCTGAAAAATGAAGAATTCATTGATTTCAAGAAATTCTCCAAAAATGAAGAATTATGTTCTGCATTTTATAATTAGGAACCGCAAATGGTCTTGCATAGTTTACAATTTTCGGAAATTTTCAACTCTACGATGTAACTAAAAATTCGTAAAGAAAAAACAAGAAAAATAATTTTGAATCGAAATATGTCGCAAAAAATAAACCAATAAAAAGAACACGACGTTATGATAAAAATTCCGCGAGCGCCTGCAAACGCGCGTACTTCCTGACAAGATATTCTCATGAACAACCATTTCTATGGGTGGTTTATCAATTCTGATAGCAGCCTTTCGTGAATAGCAACTTAGAAGAGGACTTGTGTTCCTATTTTTGGGTTTTCAATTATCACTTTTTGAACAAAAGCAAGAAAATACAAGGGAGCAGAATTTGTGGTCCTTATTTATAATTCACCTGTTCTCATTCATTATGTTTCAACGTGGAGAGATAAATCATAAATGCTTGAGAATTTGCACGAAATTGAATGAGTTTACCAGAGGCATCCAACTCAGCGCCAGAGGAGGTGCCACAGTGGTTGGCGGGGAACTGCTTGATGTTTCTCTGAAAAATCTGACGATGAGATAAATTGAAGGATGAAAAATACCTGAGTAGCCCATCAAATAGAGCGCCCTGCAGTTGGATGCCTTTGACCTGCATCGATAGGACTGCACCCGCTTGGGGTCGATTGTCCCACGAGGAAACCAATCGCAATTCGTCCAGAGCCTTGGACATTTTTCTGGAATTTGAATTTATTGAATTCGAATCGAGAAGAAACTTGAAAAGTACACGTTACTTTTCAACTCCTGTTATCATCCTCACCCATTTGTAGTATGCACCATTTTTGTACGCAAATCACTATGATTCTACATAAGAAAGTAGGCAGAGACTACAAATTGTGGGTGAAAAATGAGTCGAAGTTACAAAAGTCCTTTTTCTAATCGTTTTTGTCCTACTTTTTTAGTTAGTTAATTTTTTTGTATTGATCATAAAAATCTCACATACCTTGCAGTGGCCTGTCTGAGTGCATTCAGAAGGGTGGTCGGTCTGAAGAGCATCGACAAATTGACAGGATTCTGCAGGAAATCGCCTTTTTCAGAAGCAGACAGAATCTCCTGCAATTTTTTAAATTTCCAGTTAAAAGAAGAATTTTCAGACCTGCGTGCTCTTTGCCTTGAAAATGACTGCGTTCAAATATTCTGCCGACTCTCGAGGACCCGTCCAATAATTAGACCATTCATCGGGACACTGAAACAAAGCTGTAAATAGACGTTTGAAAGAAAGAATGAAAAATTCAAGTTTAGTTATTATTATTTTTGAAAATTAAGAAAAGATCTAACTTTGAGTAGCATGATTCTCCTTTTATTCTAATTTAGGAAAAGAACAATTCGGATTTTCCCGTAAAAACGCAAACCTGATGAAGAAGCAGACTTTCCATGGACTGTAAAGTGACTCTATCAGGGATTGACGCTCCTCGGATGCACCGACTTATTGATGAAAGGGAGCCTCCAAGTCAGGATCATCAGACAAATCTCTCAACAAAATCTTACCATGAATAGACTGAACGATTTGAACAGCGTGGACCCATTCAAGAGACAAAACTTCAACAATTGGATCTGTCGATTCTTTTGGGGTTGGCAGCTAGAATTTTGAATTTTGCTGATGAATTCAATTCGCGACTTACAGCTCGATTATGGAGATCACTTCCTTGACATAACTTTTTCCATAATTGCAGAAGGGGGTTCGCTGCATCGGCGAGTTGTTTTCTGTCGATGGCAGATTTTGAACCGGCAGCTAAGTTTCTATTTGTTTGAACCACCATTTGGAAGTTCATGCATTTCATTATCAACACCACTTCCATCGTAGAGGACATTACACCATTTTCAAAATTCATGATTTTGCCCAACAAAAAATCATACTTTTCAAGCACGTGAATGCATGAATTTTTAAGCAATTCCTATAGGTCACCATTTCTCATCCTCGCAACGGTCTCTTCAGCCTCGGTCAATTGCCACGAGAACCGAATGTTTGCAGGCAGACCGAACAGGGCCGGCTCGTCCTCATCGGGGATAGATTTGGCTGTGTGATTCACGAACTCCTCAAATTGAAACATTCGAAACTTGAAACGATAGAATGTCAATTATTTCTTCTATATAGCCACGAAATTTCCAAAGTACAATCTTTGTGTCGCGAAGGTGAAAAATTGTTGAATATCTTTTGTTTGCTTTAAAGCCAATTTGAAAATGCTCACTTTGATATTGTCGGCAGTGATAATTTCGATACCCGAAGCCACTTGCTGGCCTCTTTGACCCGTTATTCTAAAAAATATGCTTTTGAGATAAAAGAAACGAGTTTTTACTTTTGCCCGTTGAACAGAGTGTTTAGATATGAAACGAGAACGTTGCTGTCGAACTGCGACTCGATTCTTCCACCGTAAATGACGAATTGCAGAAGACCGCGAATGAATTCCCAGTCAGTGTCTAATATTCGAATTTTTGAAAAGAAAAAAGAAAATTGTCCAGTTTGTCAAAATTACAGAAACTTTCATAGTGATGAGTGTGCTTCTTTTTACCTCCCTGTCCTGTAAGTTGCTCAATGAGAACCCTCGCCACCCTCACATCCGCATTGCTGAATTCGTAGAACTTGGTCCACGCCTGTGGAATGTAGGTGCGTCTCTCTTGCAGCAGAGCGTGCATCCAGGCAAGCACGAAAATCGACTGGCAGGTCAGAGCAGTCCTTTTCGCTTCCTCGATCTGGCCATACGTTCTCAGCATGTTGTTTTTGATGCCTGAATATTTTCATGAATAACTTAGAATTTGAAAAAAAAAATCAAATGTGCATTTTTGAACTTTCAAAGTGAAAATCGATCATTTTTATTGGAAAATTGCTAACCTGGTGGTGGTTCGAATGTGACTTTCATGCACTGCTGCAGCATGATCGGCGAGAAATGATTATCTGCCTCCGCAGTCAGCCATAGTCGGAAGTCCTTGTGAATTTGAGCGAGTGCGAGTTCCTGAAAATCATCTATGAAAAGAAGGAACTTTCAACATATTCAAAAGACAGTTTCTAATCAATTTAAAATGTGTATCATTTTTAGGGTTAAAATGAGCCGCCTACCTTCTGAATGACAGGCACAATGGAGAGCATGAGATGGACATTGCCCAGACACAGCCAGAATCCTTCGGCAGTGGCTCGGCGAATTGCCTCTGCAGCGGCTGTCTCCTGTCCTTGACCCATCGAAATCGACTCCAATCGATGACCTTTCGATGCCGCTAGCTCGACTAGTTCCTGCAAATCGAAGAAAATTTCGACTTCTTTTTAGAGATATTTCAAAATTTGAGGGGAGGGTATTGTAAAAAAGTTTTTTTCCTAGTTTGGATGATGTTTCGATAATTTCGTCTTCAATCTTTCTTTCGAGGATTCTTAAAACTCGCCTGTGAAGGATCGGCTCCTCCTGCCAGAAGCAACAGAATCGGCTGAGCAGAAGAACTCTCATCGAACACATCTGCGAGAGAAAATGGAGGCGGATTGACAGAGGAAATGCCTGAAAGTTAGTTAAATTTTCAAGAAATTGAAGGAAAAAACTGACTGAGAATTTTTAGGACGAATTGCTGCATGGCTGCGTAGAGCCTGTCTGGACGGACAGCTTGAATTAGAAGAACCTGAAGTTCAAATTCTTGAAAAAATATCATAAAGATTAACTTTTAAAATATCGAGATATAGGATTGTTAGGAAAACTTTCACCTATATCAGATCCGTTTATCAAAAGTTCGGAAATTCGAATTTTCACGCTGCTGCTATTGGCCAATGATCTTACCGTCTGGAAAGGAGTGATTTTGTTGACGATCGAATTCGGAATCGCATTTTCGCATTCGACACTTTTCGAGAACTCGGTCCAAGTGCCCAGATCATTCAGCTGCAGAGTGTTGTAGAGGGAGGACAAGTGAGACTGCAGTTTGGCGATTGCGGTCGCGCGCGAATCCTCCACCCAGCTGATCGACCGCATCGTGGCCGAAGTGTCCGTGTTCTCATCCACCATAATTCCGGTTAGAAGTTCCCATTCCTGAAAATTATTCGCTTTTTCTTGACTGAAAAATGCAAAAATGGCAAATTAATGTTTTGAATTTTGCGGTGTGAAAGAGCACAATCCGCAATTCTGTCGTTACGTCAAATTCGAGTAACTTTTCGATTTTTACCAAAACCTACTTACATTTTTAGCGAACATCTTAGGCATCGTTTCATGGATGAAATTCAGCGCGAATGTGAGTCTGTCTGCCTTGAACAGAGAGCGAGAAATGGTGTAGAAGACTTTGAGCTGCAGGGTGCGACAGAGAGTGTCAATTCTTGTAGACGTCGAATCCTGGATTTATGAATTTCGAAAATTTCAATCGTTTAACTGACAAAATCATGCAAATATTACCAAATTTTTTTGGATTGTCTAGATTTTATAAGGTTGAAAGGAAAAAGCTGACCGTGCAATTCTGAACAGTGTTTGTGAAGAGACTGATGATAAGATTGACGTTGTAGTTGTACATGTGGTTGTATCTGTGCAGGTCGCTGAAGGCGAAATACAGCGAAGATGCGAATTCCGCCAGCGACAGGTAGGCATTGCGTTGCTGCAAAAAGACCAATTTCGAGAAGTCATACAAAATCTGAGCCAATCTCGAGAGAATAGCATGACAACAAGTCGTTAAGACATACGAAATAGCTTAGAGGAGGGTAGGAGGAGAAAATTATTGTATTTTCTTCTTCAATATTATTTCAAATTGATCACTTTTTACACTCGCTGATGTCCACATGAAAGAAGTAGGACGCTTTTTCGAAAAATCGAAAGAAGGCACTCTTTTTCTTTCTCGAAATGACACTTTATCGCGTTCATGCAAGTAAATGCAGGGTATGAAAATTTATAAATTTTATTATTTCATCGTTTTGTTATCTTGCTTTCTTCCAGATTGCTTAGAATCTGCCTGCCTACCTCTGCCAATTGGGCTCTCAACTGCTCACTCTCCTGAATGCTCTTCTCGATCGTCTCCGCATTCTCCTTCGATTTGTTCAGCGAGTCCAGCAGACTTGTGTTCTCCAGCAGATTTCCTTCAGAGGAAGCGAGTTGCTGAAAATCAGTTAAATAAAGTTTGAGTGAAAAAAATTGTTAAGAATGAATGAAAATAGAAATTTCCAAGAAAAGTCTTCTTATAAAACAAAATAGGTCAAACCTGCAACAACAATTGCTCCAATTTTTCCAACTCCAACTTCTTGCTCTCCGAATCTCTAGCCAAAGCACTGCTTCTCTCTTCCAATTCGGGTTTCTCCAGCTGAATCGCCAATCCAAGCAGCTGCGAAGACAGTCCACTTTTCGTCGTCGTGAAGTTCACCTCGGAAAGGAGCGCTCGAGTGCAGATCGGCATGCGGATCTGCTCATTTCTTGTGCATAGAAACATCCGAAATTCCGGGTTGAATTCGATCTGCTTGCCGGCGAAGGAGATCATCTGGAGGATTAGATTTGTATGATTTTGCACACAAAAACGTTCAGCATTCTTTTTTCATCTAGCCAACAAATCCATTTGTCTTTCTCCGGTTCTTGGTTTAGCGTTATCAAAATGTTTATTATTGTTGAAAATTGAAAATGTTACCTGTCTCGGCCCTATAGAAGTCAAGTCCTTTCTCAGAATCGGTACGAGCGTGGGATCGACCTCGATGACATCATCCACGATGATCGTCTTGCCGAATCTGAGTCCGAATTCGATCTGCGTGATGAGATCGTTCTGCGCGGCCTTGAGCAGCTCCGCCTTGTCGACGTGCTTCTGGAGGAAGGCAGGCACGCGGCCCGTCGGGTCGATCACCAGGGGCGTCGAGGAGTCGTTGAACAGCACCACGCCATTTTGCACGGACAACTCATCTGGAATCAAATAGAATTGTTGCTTATAAAATGGTATTTTACCTGCAGGCAGCCCGTCATTCTTCCAATTCAGCTGCTCCGTTTGACTGGCGATGAACCCAATTGGATCGAAATCGCTCTGACGGAGAATCTGCTTGAGCTGCTTGATGACGTCCTTTCTCTGTCTCTCGCTGACCCCTCCGAGGTAGGTGACGAATGCAGCGCAGAGCAGAGAGCCCCTCTCGACATAACGAAGTTCTTCGGAGAGTTGTCCCATTTGCTGTTGCCATCTGCAGTATAATCAATTAAAAACTAATCTAGAACAGGTACATTTACAGGAGAACAGTCAGGACTTATCCATATTCATGAACGATAGAGAAATCAGTATGGAGAAATGCCATCTGCCCCTTTCTTTCTTCAGACCCAAAACGATTTTAAGGAAATAATTAATGGCAGATCTACTTTGCACTTATTTTTCAGATATTGTAGCCTTCTCACCTCTCGAATTCACCAGCCAGTTTCTCGACCAGCGTTGCAGCCACTTTGATGGTCGCCTCCTCTCTGTCCAGGTCGATTTTGATCTGCGTCGCTTCTTTCATCAGGACTTCGAATGTCGCTTTCAGGTCGGCCACTTTTTCGTCGACTGTCTGGAAATAAACTTTTAAGTCGTATTTTCAAAATTTTAATGAATTCTATAAAATTTGTAATTCAGATGTGTATGAATTGGCACCTGGAGTCCCTTCGATAGCTTCTCGATCTGTTTCTCCGCCTTGGACAAATTCTTGAGCAGCTGATTCTTCTCGTTTTCCAGCGGGGAGATCTTCTCGAGAATGGTCGAATATTGGAGATTTGCAGTGACCCACGCGGCGAGTGGCTGTGCAGCGACAGAGGCTCGTCTGGCATTCTTCGGGTCGAACGAGGCCGCTTTGGACTGCACCAGGGCAGAGACCTTCTTGTGCACATCGCGGGAGATTCGGTGTGCGTCGAAGTTGATGATCTCCTCTTTGACGCCTGACTTGGACAAGAACTTTCGCATTGCTTCCCTGCAATCATAGTCATATATAGTTGCGTTCAAATCATGAATTTTGAACTTTTGGTTCAAAATGTTAATTTAAAAAAAATTATTTAACAAAGATTTTCATTTTAGAACTAGTGCACAAGACTGTTTACGAAAATTTTACCAAGAAGTATCGAGAATGCCCATGAAAAGCAGCACAGCTTGCAGAATGTCCCGAATGGCTTCGGGCGGAGCGCGGAGACTTCGGATTTCACTCAGCGACTCGGACTTGATCGAACCGACTGCCTCTCGGGCTTCCTGAAATTCATTCATTCATTGAACTATTGAAAATGAATCTTCTCGCCTTTAGCATTGGCTCGACATCCTTGAGCTGTTCGTCGATTATCTTCTTCTGTGCTTCGATTCGTTCGTTTTCCTTCTCCGTCTCTGCCCTCAATTGTTCCATCGACACTTTTTGATCTTCTGCTCTGAAAATCAAGAATTCATTTGATCAGATCTTCAACTTTGTGAAAGGTTGTGTTTTTACTGGTACTTTGGAAATGCTACTCCCATTATTGCGGAGAGAGACATTTACAAATTTAGTGAAATTTGCAGATTTTTTGTCTATAATAAAATGCTCTCACCCAGTCATGCTCTGCGTGATCGCCTTCAATGCCTCATCGGCCTCTGCCTGTTTCGCCGCGAGCAACTTGCTCTTCTTCGCGGCAGCCTTCTGCAGTTTGGCGACCTCCTCTCGTGCCTCAGTCAATTTCGCGACTCCCGCCTGCAGCCGTTCCAATCTGCTCGCAATCGCTGTTCTCTTCGTCGTGTAGATTTTGGCGTAATTCTCGATGAACTTCTTGTATTTTATGGGTTTGGCGAGATCGACGGGGACGGTCAATTGGATGTCGCTGAAAAAATATTCGTTCAAAATGCATATTCACCTTATTTTTTGTTGCTTCTATATAATTTCTCGAAAGATGTCAATTTAGAAATAAAAATTCAATTGCGCAGACTCACCAACAAGCCTGTGCCAAATCATCGCTAGTTTCAACGTTCGATTTTGCGAGCATCAGTTTTGGCATCTGGAATTCACTTTTCATTATTTTAACTTGACTTGTTCTAGAAAACCTGTATCAAACTGTCCCTGTTCCAGGTATCCAACCAAATGACTGTGGAGCTCTTGAAAATCGACGGATTTTCCGCCATTCGAATGTCGAATTCGTCCCCGTCGATGTCAGCGATCAGTACCACATGCACGAGGCTTTTTACTCCTGAAACTTTCAATTCCTTTCTGCAATTTTCCTGATTTTGGTTTACGGTGAGCAAAATACTGCAGAAGATGGCCCTGGAACGCATCCTGACTGGCAGAATCGCGCAGAGCAGCAGTCATTCCGTCCATTTCCTGAAAATGTCGACATTTGATGCAAAAATCTACGAACTTTCAAACCTGTGTTGTGAAAAGTCCAGGCACATCGCCACTGGCTAGAAGAGAATTGATGGAGAGGAGGAAGGAGCGATCGAGCAATTGATAGTCCTCGAGAAGGAAGACGCTGTGCTCGCCTGAACATTTTGCAAATATCGAAAATTTGAGCGGAAAATCACTCTATGACTTTATCTTCAGCGAGTGGGCGGGACTTGCGCTCCCTACCCTACTCCCATCTCTTGTTATAGTCATATAGATTTGACAGATGCACGGCTGTACGGCTTTTAAAAGAAACCTTTCATTTTATCCTTCTCAAATCTCATCCTTTCGCCTAACATTAACTGCACACTAATTCGCCCCATCATTCTTAGCTGTTCAATGTCATCAAAGTTAAAAATACTGCTCTGCTTACCATTCGAAATCGACGTCTGAATGGCATTCTTTAGCTCGTTGTGGAACTGTTTGGCAGAGAAATTGGCAGTGATCGGAGGCGAGAAGACAGGCAGCTGATGGAGATTGGCCACTAGACGAACTGCATCCCTCCGGCCCATTCCTGAACGACCGGCGAGGAGGAGGGAGCCTCCGGGACAGGTTAGGCCTCTGGAGGAAAATATTCAAATCTCAAAGATGAAGCGAATTTTCGTATGGCTTTGAACATGTTTCTTCACTTGAAACTGTAAACATTCTTTGAAAATATTCCAACCAACCTGTCGACTTTCATGCACAAATCGCACATTTCCGTGGTTAAGACCGAAGAGATATTGGCGACTTCGAATTCGAATCGATTAACTGCCTTCTGCAATCCGGCAGTGTAGTCTTTCCGAAGTTGAAGTGCCATCGGCAGGCCGACTGAATGCTGTCCTTGCAGAATCGTGCCGCTTGAAGCGTAAATTGAATCTGAAAGATGTTTCTTTTTTTACTTTTTGATAATTATTCAAAACATTGAAAACTACAAAAGACAACTAGTATTTGACGGTATGATTTTTGTCAAAAATTCTGTGTTTCTATTGGAAATATGAGACACAATCATTTGACAAAATGTCGCTCAGTCATTTCAAGAAAACATTCCGCCCATTTACTAACCACCAAAGAATGAAATTTTTATCTTTTGAAGCAAAAATCGGCTTACCTCTATTCTTACTCCTAGCATGCGGCATTGCATTGCTGATGATCTCATCGAACCTCTGCCTGTCCTCCTCATTGACGAGTCTGTCTCTGAACGTCCTTTCAGCCTCGAAGATCAGTGCCGAATCGATGTTGCCTTCCTCCTGCAGGTCGTAGCGGAGCATGGAAGTCACTAGTTTTGTCACATCTCGCGGGGAGAAGTCGTAGTGAATGTGGTCAGATGCTTTGAACGATTTCTGAAATCAGATTCAAATAACCTAATTATAGATTAAAAATTGACAAAAAATCCTTAAAATTCATAAATAAATTTTTGATTCATGAGGTTCGTCTTTCGGTTATGAAAAATTGCACCTTGAGATCTTCAAACAGCTGCACGATGCTCAAAGCGATTGTTTCGACTCGGCCTGAAACCAATTAATCGTTTTTCAAATTTAGAGTAAACTTTGTCAGAGTAAAAATAGCTTATAAATATTTGTTACCTGATGATTTGAGTACAGGTTCGAGGATCGGAGTCAAATAGCTCGAGTAGATGAGGTTGAGATTCGATTCGGATGGATTGTTGACGGAGAAAATGCGGATTGGGGAGAATAGACGAGGAGGCAGCGCACTGCGAGTCGAGGATGACTGAAGAAATCATGCTTCGACTTTTTATTTTAGAAAAATGGTTGAGTACTTGTTTCAAACGCCATCTCTTCCACTTCTTTCTCTACTTAACGTTATTTGACTTTTCTCTAGCTTTAGGACAAAGGTACCCGTAGCCGGAAAGAAATGATATACCTGAACAGACATAGAGCCGATGAATTGGATGTTCTCGATGCCGATCCACTCGAGGTGTTCGTCGTAATAGCCCTCGTAGGTAAGCAACTGCTGCAGAAGTCCCAACATCTCGTTCGTTCCATACTTAAATTCAGAAATTCGATTTTTCTTCAAAACTAAATCATGGAATAAATATAATAAGGTCGAATTCAAATTTTATGTGTTGTTTCAAAGAGAATGGACTTTGATTACAGTGCATAAGGATCTATCTTTAAAGTAAAAGAGAAAAGTGGATGTAGAAATTTCAAAGTGACGTCTCGGAAAAAAATCCTCCTCCTTAACTATGGGAAAGGCCTAGTGAAAATTCTTCAAAAGTCTATTAAAAAATTTTCCATAAACCAAAAATAGTTATTTTAATTTAAACATCTCGAAAACTCATAATCGAAAGAAATAAAATTTTGGTTTCATTCTTCTGATTGAATTTCTGCTAACCTTATCAGGAGAAGGCAGGTTGAGACTTTTCATGTAGAGAATCAGATTCGGCTTGTCCTTTGGTCTAAGCACTCGGCCGTTGGCATTGCTGGCCTGCACACAGTTCTGGAGAAGGGTCAGAAGAATTGTCGAAGCACTGAAAATAATGCTATTTGAAAATTCAAAAATTGAAATGAATGTGCGCAAAAATGATGAAAAGTTAAGACAGATTATTCTGTTGATTAAATGATGTGAAAGTTCGTTTGTCAAAGCACGCCTTGTGAGAAATGCGTGTATGAACAACTATACGCAAAGAAGGGGCAGAATGCTAGAGAAAGTGAATTAACGTTAGACAGTGGAAAGATCAATTGGTACGCGTATTTAGGCTTTTCTCGATATTTTTCGGCAAACGATCTTTCACTTCGTTTGACCAGCAGCACAATAAGTTCATGCCTGCTCTGCGCAGAACAGTGAATAGTGGCGACTTGACTCTGACTGTCCGCCTCGAAACAGCTGCTCAGCAGTTTTTCTTTGCCACAGCCATTCGGCCCGATCACGAGGAAGGAATGACGATTGTTTGGCTCCAACCAAGAGGTCATCTGAAGAGTCATTCATTTCACTTTGGAAGATACGAATTCCTGTATTTTAGGAAAAAGAAATGCCGTGAATAAGATGATTATTTGCAAAAATCCATAATAAATTTCAACTAACATAATCCCTAGCAGCCTGTGCCTGAGCAGTGAGAATGAGCGGTCTGGTGTGATCCTTCTCGACGTCCTCCCTCTTCACTCGAATGCCTGCATCGTCCGTGAAGCACATCAGCGAGTCCATTCTCTGGTCCCAATACACGTTGTCTGGATGGTCCTGATCGGGGATGGGTGTGTTCTGCAATAAAAATGATATATTTTTTTCAAATTTAGATTGTCGTAAGGATTGCAATTCACCGACAGTTTTTTCGTAGTTGAGTGTACTTTCAAAAGTTAGCTTCTTGCTAATTTGCAAAAAAATGTACCTGAAAAACGACACCAGCCAAGTCCTTTCTCTTCTCAGCGTCAACTAAAGGAGCCAATCCTCTGTAGAGATTCATCTGGAACCATTCGCAGTTATTTGTAAATTCGTTGTCAATTTAATCTTTGATAGAATATCTCTTTAAATATGTACCCAAACTTGGGATTTTTCAACAAAAGATCCGTCATCATCCTATTATTAAGAATAGTAATTGAAAGCTGATTGGAATAATTCACCCCGCATAAGGGATATTTGCGGTGGAGAATGTCTGTATGTACCTGGAAGTGCAGTTTCGTCTTCGAATTCCTCAAGTGACTAAGCCCATTCTCGACAATTGCCAGTCGAGTCAAACCAGGCAGGGAGGTCTTCGATTCTGTCCAGGTTAGAGCTCTGGAAAACCAAATTTCAATCTGATTAATTTTTAATTTTCGAATTTTACCTGTAGAAATATTCCTCAATCCAATTTGGCAGATCTTGGTTGTCAGAATCGGTGCACTGTTTGAGCCAGTGATTGATGATTTCTTTAGAGGTTAGGTCTTCTTCGCTGAAATTTTTTTTGAAGTTACATTTTAGATATTTTAATCATTATTTCTGATCTATTTCTTATCAATAAAGCTAACCTGATGAAAATCATGCCCATTCTGGAAACCGTCGCAGGCGAAGCGTGTTGCAGACTGTCGGTTTCGAAAAGGAAATTGACGTTGGTGCCGAACTGGATGCGCTCGCCTGAAGGCATCGTGAGCAGTCGGTTGTCGTCCAGCACCGAATTCAGTGCCTCGATCCATTCCGGGTCGATGTCCCCGTCGCAGACGATCCAACGATGTACCGAAGTGTCTTTGATTACCTGAATTTTAAATCTTTTTTTAGAGAAATTCGAAATTGATTTTTTCTCAACTCACCTCTCTAGCAGCCATAGTGATGATTCCATCTTGCCACTCTCTCGTGTCCACATCCATGTTTCCAAGCAGCTGAAGATTCTCAATCTTCTCATTTTATGGAAAATTCCCAACCTTTGTTCGATTGATGGCTTTGGGATTGAACGCGATCTTTCTGACGGCAGCTCCGGACAGAACGAGTGCTCTATGCAGCACTTTCCAGATCGTGCTCTTTCCGGAGCCTGGAGGGCCGACAATGACGACTCCCATTCGCTGCCGAAGCTGCTCGTAGAGTTGGAAGACTTTTTGGAGCTGAAATTCCCAAGTCGTGAGATCCTTGAGAAGCAATACTTTGGTCCACACTTCGTTTCAGTTTGAAATCGAAGTCGTAGTTTCGACTATTTCCTTTTGTTTAATTCTGACCTGTTTATCAGTCAATTCGATGTTCATCTCCTTTGCCGCATTTGCGAGCGGCTCGATCAGATCGCCGAAATTCGTCATTTCCTTGTTTGGAGCAGAGAAAATGTCGTCCACGAGCACGTTGAACCTCTTCGAATCGGCGAATGTCAACTTGGACAGGGTGTTCAGGAGGAGAGCCTGAAAATGTTGTACACGTAATTTTTCTTCTCTGCTCCATACATTTCCCAGAAAAGAAGAAGGAAACTACAAGGGATCATTCTATTCGTGTACCTGCACAACGATATCAGCCTCGTTCTTGCCCTCCTCATTCTTGGCCCTCAAATCCCCGCACCCTTTGAGCACGGTCTTGAGCGCCCTCAGTCCCCAATCGTAGTGCTGCTGGTTCGACAGCATCTCCTTGCTCAGCACGAACACTGTGACCACTTTTCGCGCGAGTTTTGCTGCGTCGGTGAATCCTTCCGAGTAGAGCAGTGTTTCGGCGATCAGCTGAAAAGCGAATTTTTGCGGGAAATAGTGATTTTTGAAAGAAAAATATTGAATAGTTCCAACCTCGTTGTCAGGAACGCTCATGACGACAGGTCGGAAGAGCTGCTTGAGATTGTCGGGCATTTTCTGTCTGCCTCCATAGCCCTTGCCAGCCGGGTTGAGCGTGATGAAGATGGCCGAATTCGGGTTGACGGAGGCCGTCTTCGAGCCGAGCGTACACGTGGAGCTCTTGTTCTTGATCGCGTTCTGGATGGTCTGGATCTGCATCGAGATGGCAGAGAGCACGCGGGACTCGAGCCGGTTGAATTCGTCGAAGCAGCCCCAGGCGCCGCACTGCACGATGCCGACGAAGATCCGGCTCATGGAGTGCACATCCAGGGCCTCATCGCAATTGAAGACGAGAACCTGTCAAGTTTTCGATGAATTCATTAAAGCAGAATTTTTAAAATTGAAGAAGCGGATTTGAGGTGAAATGCTTAGCAGTGGCGGAGCGGAGTTGGATTTTGGAAAAATCGGAGTCGGAGTCAACACTCCGGTCCATCACTCTGATGCTTAGCCACTCAGAAAATTCATGAAGAGACAAAATCTGCACCTGTCTCCCGAAAAGAGAAGCCAGCGCCTTGACCGACTCGGTCTTGCCCGTTCCCGCAGGCCCGTACGGATTCCCGCCCAGTCCCATGTACATGGCCTGCGTCAGTGTCAGATAGCATTTGTCCGTGAGTGGAGTGTGCACGAGTTTCGCTGCATTTCCCTGGAAATTCATTCGTTTTCTCGAGTTCCTAAAGTTTTTTCCTCAAAAAATGACCTGATATTCATAAGTGTAATCGAATTGGCTGTTGACTTGTCGGATGACGACGCTGTCTTTGTCCAGGTAAAAACGGAGCTGCCGCTGCCAAGTCCAGCAGGTAGTTGAGCTAAAAAAATCAATATTTTTGTAAACAAAAATAACGAGGAAAAGGAGTTTTGGAAAAAAAAATAAGGCTTGCAACTGTACGCGTTCGATGAACTTCCTCCTACCTAGCCTTATTCGTGATGAGCTGTTCAACGACATCGATGTGATGAATCAGGTCCAGAATGAGTGCTTTCAGCTTCAGCTGCAGCACCGCATCCTCCACTTTCGTGTTGGTGAACGTCTTCAGCTGTTCCTGCAGCTGTTTCTTCAGTCCATGCAGATCCCGACTTCCATTCAGTGTCTGCTCGCAGTCAGAGCAGAAGCGAATTTCCTCGGCCAGACAGAGCACTTGCGAGGGGTATTTGGATGGAGATGGGTTGGCGTCTCGGACAACCTCGACAGTGAGAAGTTTCAGAGTGTTCCTCATCTCATCGGTTAACTGCTGGAGCCAGACTTCTACCTAAAAATTCCCAATTTTACAGCTGATTTTCTCATGGATAAGGAAAGATCGAATATTTATGGAAAAAAATCTGAAAATTAAATTTACCTGGGGTAGAATCCTAACCGGCCTTGACAACGACACATTTTCTCCTTGCGCAGAGACTATCGTTGTGATGGTTTCGTTGTTCGCCCCGAAAACGACCCGGTTGATTCCTTGAAAGAGCTTCTTGAGATGCGACTGGATGACGGTGGGGTTTGTGGATTGACCGAGAATTTCTAGCAGATCATCGTCTCCGAGGAAGTAGAAGCGAGGGAAAGCGGAGCGTTTTTCCTGGAGTTTTTGGATTATCAAAAAGCTCAAGATTTTTCATCAAAATGACTTTTCTATCTTTCGAGTTTGTTTTCTAAACTTTTCTGAAAGGACAGCAAAATAAAACGAACCTCCAAGAATTGATTCAACGCCCGTTGACATCGATTGAGTTGATCGACAATTTGCTCGAGACTTCGTTTGAGTGACTGTCGACTGCACAGCGAGACGAGACGAGGGTCTTTTGCCACATCTGCAATCAAGTTCGTTCAACATAATCTCAAAGTTAGACACAGTATGAATATGGCACCTGCAAGGATGGCTCTGAATTCGGAATCGACTCGGGCAAATCGACTGGCCTCCGAGGGCAGGGCTCCTCGTCCGAAGATCGGCTCGAGATAGATCCACTTCCTCTGGATTTCATTCATCTGCGCCAGGTACACGTCCAGATCAGCCAGCCTGAAATAATGTCCACAAATTTTTAGCTCAAGAAACCTACCTAAAATTGGTAAATACTTTCAGAAAGTTATTTTTCCAAAGTTAAACTCGGAATTGATTCGATACCTTGTCTCCCAAATTCCTGTCTTATCCTGGAACTGCGTGTAGAATGGAGAACTCTTCAAGCTCTGCAGCAGAGCCTGACTGTCCTTGACCGAGTTGATCGACTCCTTCCAGTCCTTGATCACTTTCATCGTCTGTCCGTTCGAGTGCTTGTAGTCAATCAGGGCGAATGAGGACTGCGCAGCCCACATTTCTAGCTCCAGGATGGCCTCTCGGATGGTCACTTCTCCCTGTAACCGCTTGTATTTCTTCAAATTCAATGCTAATGTTTCCTGCGAATCATTTTTTCCACAAGTGATTATTGTTGCTTGCCAAGTTTCGACATGAATACCTTCTTCCCAAGTTCCATTTCTTTCCTCTGCTTTTTTTCTCGACATTTTGGAAGAAAAGTATTTGCAAATTTTACTTAATTCATGCGTTAAACTTTATGAATACTCTCATTACCTGAGCTCTAGCATTGAGCGCCTTCAACTGATCCACGTTTGCAGTGATGTTGTGTCCGACAAGCAGCAGATCGCCAAATTTCAGCTTCTCGATGGTAGTGCCTTTGGGCAGCTGCAGAAGCCGGAACATCTCGAGCCAATGGTCGGCACTCAGCACTTCGCCACGACAATATTTCAGGCAGCTTGACAGTTCCTGAAAAAAACTTCACTAAATGAATGAAAAGATCGACAATTTGGAAGTAAAAAACTAGAAAAATTCCTAGTTCACCTTGAATGATTCAATATCCTTCATCAGCCTCAATCCCATATGCGTCTGATTTCCCGCCTTCAATTTGTCGACCCACTGCTGCAGGAACTCATCGAACAAGTAGGTCTTCCCTCTGCAATCAAATTCATAATCGTTTCGCATTCAGGATCAAAAATCTAATACTGAGCTATCATGCTAATGCCTTTTTCACATTCGCTCCATTTTATTCGAATCTAGGGTTAGACTTTTTATGAATCGGATGATACCTGAAGACGATCCACTCTTCATCTGCCAGCTTCTGGAGCTCTGTGTTGAATTCCTCGTAGACCACCCTGTAATCATATTCATTTTCAAAGAAATAGTCCGCTTTTTGCTATGAATTTGAAATGCTCATCAATCCAATGCTCATTTAAATCCATGGCTTAAAAAGTTGATGAGAACCTACCAGTTGGCTTCATATTGTGCAATGTCAGCAGCCAGTTTGTCGAGTGTCTCGAGTTGTTGCGTGGGCACGTCGAATTGCTCGCAGTCCTTGTCGAGTTTCTTCTTCTGCTCGAGCAGCTCATTCAACTGTAGCCTCTTCTCCTTGATGAATTCGATCGCTCGAAGCATCGTTTCTCTGTCGCCCTGAAACCCTCTTTTTTGTTCAGCTCAATGATCTTACAATTCCTTGAAATAGTACCTGCAGCGCATCCGATTTCGGCTTCAACTGATCCCATTTCGCTAGGAGCTTCGCTGCATCGTCATTCAAAGCTCGCACTCGAATACCGACATTTGACTTGAGCACGTCGACTTGCTCTTTTATCATTTCCTCAATTCAATTCATGAGTGTTTGAAGATAAAAATTGATTTTATTAATTCAGGATTTAAAATTTGTATTGATTAACGAGTTTTCAATCCAGAGTAGAGAAGATAAAATGAATCATCCCAGTCCCAGAAAATTGAATGCTTATCGCTTATCCAAAATTGAAGAAACTATTAATCCTCTACCTGATGACTGTCAAGCATCTGCTCGAATCGCTCCCATTCCTGCCCGGTTGCATTCATCTGCTCCAGCCCACTGCCGGCCACAGCTCTGAGCAGCGTGTGCTGTTCCTCCATCACTTTCCACTGTCCTTTCAGCTGTTTGTTCATCTTCGCGTACTCTGAATGCTTCCCGTTGGCTTCCGCGACTTCATCGATGGATTGAGGGCGGGTGGAGAGCATGGAAATTGCCTGAAATACTATTCTCCATTTTTTTAATTTCAGTAACTCATCATAAACTTGTCATTTCGCGAAAATGTTTAAATATAAATCTAAACTCCGAGTAAAACTAGCCTGAGAAAGAAACTGATTGATGGTCTGCAAATTGGTGTTGATCGAGTGCTTCAGTGTCCACGTAAGGGTGTCGTACAATCTCTGTAGCAGTTCCTCAATCGCATTTTTCGCTCCAGAGGCGTTCACAACGACGCAATCGATTCGGATTTCACTGAATTTTTATTTATTTATTTTTGCTTTCTTTAAATTCTGCCTTCGTATCAAATTTGCATGATGAGTAAAGTCAAATTATTCTTTCAGCTTATTTGAAAATTCACGTATTTGGAACGAATGATGTTGATAACGAGGAAAACTATTGAAAATTTTCCGAAAACTTAATTTTTACTTACGTAGGAATTTTCTCGGCCTCCCTTCCTTTCGCTTTGAGCAGTTTGAACTGCGTCTCCCAGTCGTTGGCCTTGGTGAATTTCTCCTCGATGAGGTCTTCCAAGTCGACCTGCGCGAGGACGAGCCAATCAGCGAACTGCTCGTCCACACTGCACAGTCTGTCGACCAGCTGCTCGGCCTTCTCGTAGATCGAAGGGAAACGAGTCCCGTTGCGGTCCGCCATTGAGGCGAAGAAGCGGGAGGTCTAAGGAGAAAATATATAGCTAGCATTCTTAGACTTGATCCAAGTCATTTTATTAAGTAAAGATTTTCTTCTTATCTGCCATTTTTCATGAAAAGAAAGCATACTAACACTTGGAAGAATCGATTTGTAACTTTTTTTTTTTGATAGATGAATATTTCATCATAAAATCAAACCTGCTCCGAATCCAACATCCCCTTAAACTTCTCTGGAATCCTCAGAAACTTGGTCATTTCCTTGTAGTACTTCATTCGGATTTCCTCGATTGGAGGGCGAAGTTGCAGTTTCTGTTGCCTACAAAAAAAAAACCCCCTTGTATTTCAATAAGAAGATCAACCTACATGAAGACCAGCTGAGCACTGATTAAAGGGATCTGCGTTTGCAAACTCTCTATCCCCCATTGGTACTGTACTTGAAGAGCCTAAAAAAGCAACGTCATGAAAGGAAGTTGAAATTTTTGAGAGATTTGAGTCAGAATTGCCATATAAAATTTCGGGATAAAGTTTTTTTTTTTTGTTTTTCTATTCTGATTTTCCCACCTTATAAAGCTGTCTGTCCCAATGAATCAGCCAGGGTTTCATGTTCGACTTGCTCGCCCCGTGCACGATCTCCTCTTCCATGATCTTCGATCGCATCTTTGTGATGATCGCTTTCCACTTGGTGACGTCTTTGATGATGTCCAGATTGATCAGATCCATCACCATTTGGACGATCTCGGAGTGCACGTTGCGGAGTCGTCTGAAATCAGAAATTTAATTCAAATTTCGAGAAAAAAAATCAAGTATTTTCTTTTAAAACATAAGAATATACAAATTTTCTAAATAAATTGTTTAAAGGAAGAAAATAATGCCTGTTATGATTCGCCAATTTCTCCTCAGCCTCTTGGAGTTGTTGAATGAATTGCTCGACCTGTTTGGGATCCTCCCAAGTCACTTTGTTGATCGTCGATTCGTTTCCTTTCTTCGGAAGAATCAGCTTCTCGAATGCGACAGCTTCATCGAGCATTAGGGCCTGAAAATCGAGTTTAAAAACAAATTAAATTCAACTTTTTCAAACCTGCTGACAAGGCAGCATCTGCTGATCGATTGTGTTGTAGAAGTGAGCGATTTGCTTGAGAGTAACTCCATAACGGTAGAACTTCTCTCCGTTGTTGGCGACGTTGATGATCTTCGCTGGAATGGTTAAACCGAGACTGGCGAGTTGGCGGACCTGAGAAGATCATTGAAGTTTAGAAGAGATCATAAATCTATCCCCCTAATTCTTCCCATTTTTCGAAGAACATCTTGAAATTAGCTTCAGAAAAAATTAGTGCAATAAAACAAATTTCCTTGCGAAATTATATAGCGTATAGTTAATAGTTAATAGTGAATCAGAAATTCTCACCTCTTTCAGCAATTTGAGCAGTCTATCCGAGTAGTTGATATTGAGCGTGCCCTTCTTCTGTTCGAGAATCATGATCTTCCCTTTCGTCTCCAAGGCAATCGAATCGGCGGGATCGTCGATGGTCTGTTGCGTTTCCCTGCACCAGTTGTCGAACTGCTCTCGTTCCATTTCCCTACACTTCTCCAGCAGATCTGTCACGTGTCCCTGGAATTTCTGGTAAGCGGGCAGATCGTCCAGAAGGCCTTTCGTCGTGTACAAAATCGATTCGACCTGAAATTTCTTCGAACTAACAAAAAAATTAATACCAAATCATAGCTTATTCTGAATTAGAAATCATACAATAAGATTTTTATAAGTTGGTACTGTTTTTTCTTCTTTAGCAAAACTATTTGACCTAAACATGCATAAAGTTTGCAAGATCTGACAAATTAGAAATATGCACAATTTCTAAAGTTATCAAAAAATTGAAGATCATGGTCTTCTATTTAGATTGTTAGAAATGAAAAAAAAAACTAACCAAAGTAATCTGTTGTCGAATGAAGAGAATCGAAGCAGCAATTGACGACAGAAACCTGCCTCCTCCATCGTTTTCCGCAGCGATTTTTTCGTTGATTTCTGACTCCTTTGCAAGGACGACTTCGGCAACTCTCGTGAGCAGACCCTCCCTTTCCGCCTGTAGTTTCTCCTTGATCTTCGCTCGACACAGGAAGTTCCGGTATCTTTCAATATCGATGGGAATCTGCAATTTGGTCTATTTTTCTAATAGCTGAAAAACTCCTCACATTATGAAAATCTCGTTTATTCGGCTGCATGCGGAGCTTGAGAACTGGAATCGTTCGTTCGATCAAGGGTTCCATTGCTCGTTCTGCTACCTGAAAAAAAAGGTTTTTCGGAAAATTTGTTTCTTGAAAGCACGAAAAGTCATACCATTAAGCGGCTTCTCCAATTGGACTCCGTGAATGGGTTATAGGCCAATGCAGCCGTGCCCTTCATGGTTGTCTCGACGATCTTTTCGACTTCCTTCTCTGCCTGCTTGTCACTCAGCAACTGCCCAATTTGTGGAGCAAACAGTTTGAGCGAGAGCACTTCTTCCAGTCGCTTTCTGAATCCCTCGAGCATCGTCAGTTTGACTGCTTCGCCCTTCCATTCATTGTCAGGTTGACGTCTCCAGGTCTGACCTGTTAGAAGCTTCACAGCCAATTCCCATTGTTCGCAGGCAGCGATTGCTGAAAAATTTCGATTTTCCCGGCTTTTAAAAAAAATAATCTTTATAGAGTGATTTTTAAGAAAGTTTCGTACCTGCTCTCAATTGCCCTTCAACTTTCGGATCCTTCCAAATTTCATCTTCCTTGATCATCGTACAGATTTGATCGGAAAGGTAAGAAGCTAAAATTTTTGGATTCAAGCAAACAAACAAAAACCACGAATAACAAACCCATGGAGATGAGAAGTCCCCTCATTCTGCCTTCTGGATAGGGCGGTTGCGAATTCCATAGCTGGTCGCAGGTGTCTTCGTATGCATCGACCAGACTCGACAATTCTTCGATCGAGCGATTCTGAAAATGTCAATTTCAAAAAGTGAATATTTCAAGAAAACGAAAATACCTCAAGAGTATCGATGATGAGCTGTAGTGGATAGAACGCATCTGAATATTGCTGCGCTGTCGAGCCAGACACTGATTTCCAATACTTGATTTCGTCCGGGAGAGAGGAGACTCCTGGAACAAAATCATAATGAGTAGTCGCTCTGAAGAGAGTGGACAGAAAGTTTGCCTCGGATTTTGACTGTTTGACAAACAACCAACACACTAGCATGTAAAATAGGCTTAGTTAGGTTAGAGGATCATTGCTTTTTTCAATTTTCATTGTTAGTATATCGCATGCTTTTCAAATTTTCCAAAATTGTCAAGATATTATTTGTACATCTAAAAATCAAGAAAGAACACACCTTGTCCCTGTCCCTTCTCCACTGTTGCTAGCAGATTCTCCTCCAATTCATTGACAACGTTGATGAGCTGCTTTGGAGGGCTCGCTTGTTCTGTGATGTTCTTCGAAAAGACCTAAAGATGACTATATATATAGTTTTTTTTAAAATCATATGAAAACTCACATTCTGAACACTCTTGAGGAAGACCTCATTGGGCGACGCTCCATTCATAGTCACAACGTTGACGATGTTCTTGTAGTTGTCGGGAGTCAGGGGAATGGATTGGGACTTGTAGAACGCAACTCGATTCATCCCTTTCATGTCAGGTTTCATTTGGTTCCACAATTCGACTTTCTGAAAAATTAATATGAGAAAAAGATACTCAAACCTTACTACAATTTGAAGATCAACTTGGGTTTGAGCCATGTCTTTATTTGCATGAAATATGAAATGAAGCGAAATTGGATTAACATCTTAGCAGACCCAAACATCTGTGTTATAAATGCGTCATTTTCCAAATTCAACTGACCTGTTCACTTCTGGCGAAAACAAGCAGGTTCGTGGCAGTCTCGCAAAAGCTGTCCAGAGGCTGTGTCTGACGGAGCTTCTCCTCCGTGATGTTCAGTCCGAGAATGTAGCTGGCAATTCGTAGCAGGTAGGATCTTCGAGAATCCTGAAAAATATTCAAGTCAAAATAATTGGCATTTATTCTTTTCTAGTGAAAAAATGTGTTTCCCTTTCTAAACTTTAATTATTTACCTTTTCCTTCGTATTGCCGTTGATGTCTCCGTCCATTTTGGTGCTGCAAACATTAAAAAATCAATAATCCAAAAATAAGAATAGGAAAAAGATATCAAATTCTCAAAGAAATTTGTCTTTAGCATCTGTAGTTCTGCATGAGCATTCGAATACATACACAGTTGAACGGCTGCGCTTTTGCAGTTCCCATGGCAACGTCTCTATACAGAGACGGCGGCGAGTTATGGGAGTTTCCGAAAATGTCATTACTCGGTGGAAACCATACTTTTTAAAAGTGAGAAAGGGAAATTGGCTTACTTTTTCCAATTGTAGAGACTCTGAAAACAGCTGCATCTATTTTGTCAGCATTCTTCATTTTGAACACAGCTGAAATTTTACACATCACTACAGTTAAGAGTTTGTTTAATTTTGAAAACCAAACACTTTTTTGTTTTACCACTGCAACTACGATATTTTAGAAAACTAAAAATTGAGCATATTTTTCACCCTAAATTCTAGTCTAAAATCTATGTTTTTCACTATCATAATACCGTGTTAAGGAACTAAACTTGGGAAGATCACAACAAAATCACTATCACAAAAATCATTCAATAGTTTCATCACGGCTTTTCGCAATTATTTATTCTCGAAACTTTCTATTTATCTGTAACGTTTTGTTTAGCCTTTAAAGAAACGCATATAATATTAAAAAATAGGTTAGTAGCAAAATGAATCAATTTTCAATAAGAAATTGACAATATTAGGATTTTGCAATTATTACTTGAAAATTTAGATATTGTCGATAAGATTTTTCAAGTAACTTCACGGTGAAGAGGAATGATTGGGAGGTGTAGTATTGTTGGTTATTTACTTATTTTTGCGAGAAAAACTTGCGTTTCTTCAGTCAGACTCCCCGCTTTCAATATTAAAGTCTCTACAAGGAAGGGTATTTTTGAGAAAAGAACCTCGTTTTGATCTAATCGAAATTCACCGCATTAAAATAAAAAGCAAGATTATATTAAAATTTCAAATATAATAACCGGGCTATAGTAATTTCAATCGGTAATGACTTCACAAGTAGATTTTTGACACGAAATATAAATCTATATAATAAAATACTGACTTAATTTTTCTCTTTTCAGATAATTAGATTTGTCATGAGATCAGGAACTTTTCAAGAGAATAATACAAATGAGATCTTTCAGACAAAAGGGTTAAATCTATCAAATATACAAATCTTTGGGTAAATTATCATGGAATGATTCAATTAAAACTCAAAACTTATTGCTTAATCAGAGTACGAAGCGAATTATTAAATCCGAAATCAAATGTAAGAATGAAAAATGAAAAAATCTCGCCAAGTGAATTAGGCCACTACATTTTATTAATTTAGCAAATACAGTTATGACTTTTAGAAGGACTTGAATGAAATCCTTTTTTTTTCAAATGTCCAGGAGAACGAAGAAGTGCCAACCTTTTTCCTTTAATTAACCTCTTTTGTTGTAAAAATCCTGATGGATTTCGTCTCGGATCAGTGAGGGCAACGTGCTGGCGTCATCGAGCTAAAAATTAGCATATTTCACTGGGTTTTTTTCAGTTTTGTGAATTTTTCTTCCACATTTCCCAATACAACCTGTGTTGAAAAAGTGACGAAAATCGGTACAATAGTTAGAAAAATACACGAACTCTTCTTTCCAACACTACTTCATCAAATGTGTTTCGATAAATTCCTATTGCTTTTTTTTCCTAATTTTACATGACTTACATAATAGTCAGTGTATTCCGACAGCGTTTCTCTCGTGCCGACTCCAGACAGCACGGCCACACTCGCCCTCAGTCCGGCCACTCTGCCCATCTTCAGATCGGCTATCGTGTCACCGACCATCACTGCTTCCTGAAAATCACGTTTTTTTTTTTTTAAGAAAAAGGCTATTTGGAAACCGCGAAACCGTGACACACGCGAGATATAGCGCGAAATAGTATAGGGGGCTAGGGTATAGAATATGGGATGATAGGCTTTCTTTTTCCACACTATTTCTCATTGTCTTGTGCCTTGTGGTCTCATCGCGGGTTCCAAGCTCCCAGAAAATGTAGTTTAAAGAAATATAAGATAAGAATAAGCCGTATTTTTCTTCATGGTATCTCATTCATGCCATCCCTTTCAGAAAACGTTCTACCAATTCATAATTTTCAATTAGTCGTTTTCTTAACAAGTCTTCAAACTCACATCCAATTCCACTCCGAGTCTCTTGCAGATTTGTATGGCGCAATGGGGACTGGGTTTGGGGATGATTCCTTTGTCGTTTCCGCAGACCACGTCATCCAGCATGTGTTCGATGCCAAGGATTTGCATTTGCTCTTCCGTAGCTCGTCTCAAACATAATTTATAATTTTCCCTAAGTACTATTTCATTTCAAATAGCGGTATTGGAAATCCTATAAAAATAGCACTGATAAAAGCGCTTTTCTCAAAACTGTTTCTCTTAAAATTTGCGCGTTTTCGGTTCTTTCATCTACTGACCAAATTTACTCACGTTTATTTGTCTTCTGTTCAAACAAAAATGTAGTGTTGTCGACTTTCAATACAAACCTCGAGTCGGCAGTGCAAAGAGCAATTTTGATGTCCATTTCTTTGAGTTCTCTGAAGAGAATGTCCAAGTCGCAGACAGGCGCGGCAAGCCCGGGACTCGCTTCAGGAACGCACGTCTTGACGATTTTCTCGGTGTGGGTCGAGTGGAATCCGAATTGCTGGAAAAATCAATCTTAATGAATTCTCACTGAACTAATCGATTGTTTAGCTATGGTTTGTCTAAATCACTGAAAAATATGCGTAATTTTGGGACAATGAATAAAAGTAGTGTCACAACAATTCAACGAATATGCATATTTTGAGCCGATTTAGAAAGTAATGGCTTACTCATAAAGCATAGGGTAGTGATCTAGTAATAGAATGCTGGATATCAAACTTTTCGGCTCAGCGAGTTCATATGATGATAGTTTGATAGATTTTTTCGGTATACTTTTATTAATCGTCAAATTTTTGCAAAAATTTTTTGAAAAATTTAGGGCCGAGGCGTGGTTGCAACGCCGACCTGACGATTTTTGCGACAT
>LIAE01007158.1:31615-51079 GCA_002287525.1 Diploscapter pachys
GCTTGCGTCATATGGAGAGATTCGGGAGAAAGAAGGAGAAGAAAAGAAGCTCGCATAGCGGTCAGCTTTATTTGGACAGAGCCGATGCAGAGATAAACAGAAATCAGAAGATAAAAAAGCGGAGAGAGCAGAGAAAAAATGATATGGTGCTTTTTTGCTGCGGCGTTTGAAAAATAGCCTTGAAATCATTTCTCATAGTGAAGGTCTTTTTTTTAATGGAAAGTACATATTTTTGAAAAAAAAACGTGAATAGGAAGATTTGGCATTACTGTAATTGGAAATTTTAATTTTTTCAGAGTAAAATTTAACCTAGACGATTTTTACAATTTTTGTTTCAAATCTAACTTGTAGAGTTGTAGCGACGTCGGCCCGAATTCCATCAAGTGTCTTTTCCGCCAAGGCTCCCATTGAAACCTACAAATGAGAAAAATCATTTTATTTTAATTTATTCAGTCTGTGACGTTATCATTTTTTGCATGTCCGACTTCGAATTTCACATCCAGGCAGTTCGCTTTCTCAGGGGAAATAGTTTCCTTGAAAAATGGCGCTGGATGTCGCGCGTTGTGCGTTTTGGAATTTCTCTAGCCCCGAGGCTCTGCCAAATGGATTTCTGCGGATTTCCCGCTTCAAGGAATATCGGATATCATAATAATGGATGGGTCTGGGGGATGTCCGTCTTCTCCCAAAATGTGCTGTTTTTCTAACTTCTTTCCTAATTTCAAAGAGTTCATCAGAATTCCTTACGAAATGATCTTGTCAAAAGCTTCAGAGAGATAGCTTCGTCATTTTCAGTTGTAAGATGAGGTCTTGAAGAGTTCAAAGACCTATCTGATGGCTTATCGATAGCTTCATAAAGCGAGTCCAACCAAATCCGTGCCTAGACCTTCGTCAAAATTTCTCCCCTTGGGAAATGTCATGAGAACAAAAAGTCTGCGCCCTCCCATCTGTGAATATTCAAGTTGTAGATGAACCACATGATAACATGAATCGAATAAAGAATACTATTGTTTGAATTGTTTTTGTTGAAACCAAAATTCGTTGGGAAATGAAAACAAGCAATAGAAATTGCCACTCGGCTCCCACACGTCGATGCGGAAATCGACTGAAATTTTCATGAGTTTGGCCGATTAATTATTCCATTCTGTCTGAGAATTCTCGTGATTCAAACTAAAAATTCGCAATTTGAGCTAGATCAGTGATTCTTGGAATTTTAATTACTGTTCTGATTCAGACAGACTTTGCGTCTGAATGGAAAATTAAAGTGGAAAAGATCCAAACAACTTTCACCGAATCACTTTGAAATAAGGTTGGTCTGCATCAAACCTAGCTCAATTTTTCTAGGTGTAAATCTTAGTTTAGAATTTTTAATTCCGACTTAGGTCGAAGTGAAATTTATTTCTGGCTCAGAAAAAAATTCGAATGTTCAAAATGTTGAATTTCGGACTCTCTGATCTAAAATTCGCAATTTTCCCTTACCATATTTGCATTTTCCGGAACGAACTCTGCGGCTTACGTTCTGCAAGCGAAATTCAGTGGTCGGATTTGCCCCGTTTTCCCAAAATCCGATCTCTTTTTCGAAGTTTTTGCTCGTGAGCCTCGAGGATTTGGGGATGAAACGAAATCGGGCAATGGGAATGATGAATGCTTGCAACACGAGATGCAATGCAGAGCAAAATAAACCGACAGGGAAAGTAGAAAAATTGAATGAGACGAAAAAGATAACTGAATTTAGGTTTGAGTGGGCTGAGAGTTGTAGTGGAAAGTTGTAGAGACCGAAAAACCTGGGAGCAAATTAGGTTTAATCGAAATTCAGGTGCAGAGCAACTTCCCTTCGAAATTTCTAAGTTTAATTGACAAATTTTTGAGTTTCAGAGGTTTCCCGCAATATTCGAGACAATCGCTTTTTTGTGGCTCTTGCCGTGAATTTCAAAGCAGCTCAAAGTCAGAACTCTCCCTCACAAAATTCGCCTTCGCCGCCAAATCTTGTTATCCCAGCCGTTTTTTCCAACTATCTTTCTCTCTCTCTAACTTTTAACATAGCGGCATATTTTTCCTCTCAGTTCCCTTTCTGTTTTGTGTCTTCGAAAATTCAGGATTTTATTTTTGGAGTTCATCATGTGACTTGTTCCAAATCACCCAAAGATTCACAAAGCCAAGAGCCTTTTCGGGGCAAATTTCTTCAGCCGTGGATTTGAAGTTTTGGATTTCAAAGGTTCGCGACCAGGAAAATGGAAAAAAGAAGAAGAAAAAAGACGTCAGCTGATTTGCCGCAAATCTGATTGGGCTCATCACAAATCGCCTAGCGAATAGCCCGATTATGGAATTCCGAGAGAACGCAAATTGGCTTTGTTTGGGGGAAGGAAACCCTTTTTTTTAGTTTGGGACTCTTTTTCGGATCGAGTTTGAAACTGACCTTCCCAAGATGGGGATCAACTCCAAGCGTCTTGTAGACTGCGGAACCCACTGGCATTTTCGTCGCAGCTTCGCATCTGAAATTTTCGGAATTAGTAAAGTCAGAAGGTTTTTCTAAGAATCTAACTTCAGGCTTGTGAAAAATAGCAAAAAGTGAGCAAATTTCGCATAACGAGAAATCACCAACTATTAGGTTAAACCTTGTCTATTGTGTTTATTAGGTCATTTCGTGAAATGAGGCTTCGGATAAGGAACTGTGTAAGAGGACGTGAGGTTATTTTTTTTACACTCAATGTTCTCTTTCTCTAATAAACTCCATAAGATTCTGCATCGTTCATTTTCAGAAGGGAAATCCCACTCACAATCTGACAGTGTCGACAGCCCAGGGTAGCCACATTTTGTGGAAGTCGACCAGCGTGCCGTCCTTGTCGAAGATTACGCACTTCACGTCCTTCGAATTCGCCATCTGCAAAAAAGTCTTTTTTGTTGTTGCAGAAAATCAAATCAAGTCAAACAGCTGAGATTTTTGTTCTACAAAACGCAATAAAGCATCATATAAAAATAGATTCGAGTTGGGAAGACAACTTATGTTCTGAGAAAGAAATATAATTAAGTTTGGGAAAAAAAGATTGCAAAATACTGATTACTGTGAACTGTAAAATCGTAGAAAAAAAATAACAGCTGAGACTTTTGCGTTCTGCAAAATCGAAGAGCACTTTTCGGAATGAATCAAAGTGGAAATAGGTTAGAGTTTGAGAGGGGCAACCTATGTTCTACGTAAAAGAGATAGTATTGAATTGTGAAGGGGAAACGCGGTCTACTTGGTGGTTTTGAATGAAAGGGGAAAAGGGCATCATTGCATTGCTCTGCTGCACGGTGCTTGTAGCGACAATGGCGAATTGCGAGACAATTCAAAGAGGAAGAAGTCTTGGCAAATGCAAACACACGGATGATACAGAGCTGTTGCACATGGGGGAGGAGGTAGATTCTGACAGTGAATGAATGAATGAATGAGTCGAGCTAGAGAAGAGGATAGCTAACTGTGCAGAATGCATTGCGTAACTGAGTCCGATCTAATAAATATAATCCTGCTGATCATAATGGTCAAAGAATCGTTCATTTTGAAGACTCATCAAACGGACTAAATCTTTGAAAAGATCGAAGAGCAAGTCAAAAGTACGAAATTGAACATTTTCAATGACAATGATAGAGAATCAACGTTAGAAAACCAGATAGACGAAATAGAATATATAAAAGTAAAGAAAAATCATTTCAAAACTAAAGATCTTCAGAAGGAAGTTCGTCTATTTTAAAACGTGATGATGTAGTTCTTAAAATCGATTACAATTTTTTTTATGAACCTCAACTTAATGACATACGTTATTTCGAGATTAAATTATATCCCCTCGAACGATGTCTAGAATTTAGAGCGTCAAACGAAACAGCGCTGAATAATTCAGAAGTAAATTATTACTTTCGAATAGAGAAATGAGCGAATTCCTCTCATCGCACAATTATAGAGAAGAGGATCTTGAATTGTAAATAATTTTGATTTTCGAATTTAGTTAACCCAAACAAGTTGTTTTCGTAAAGATTCACTCATTAGCGGAAAAATTTCAAATTCGGACAAATTTAGTCAGGCTAATGAAGAAGTGAAAAATTTTGGTTTGCGTGCTATCGCGGTAAGCCTGATAAGGCCAAATATGGAGACTGATAAGTTGGAAATGGGTAAGTCGAAAACTAGGAAGATTTTGAGAAGAAGCGCGGAGGATGAACTCCTTTGACAGGGGAGGGGACCGCAGAAAGAATCTCTGCCCTGGCTCGAAGCCTGAAGGCAGAAGCTCAAAGGGGCGGGGCAAATGGATTTCACTTCCGAGAGAAGCTCTGTCGGGTGAAAACGAGGAGATGGGCAGCATTTCACGAGGATATCATAGAAGTGAGAATCCACTAGAAAAGGATGAAGGTTCATATTCGGATAATTGTATTTTTACCGACTTTTAGGGAAGGATAAGTGACATGAGCACACTTTGAGGGTGACAGATAAAAATCATCCCATTTCATCGAAAAACGATGATAATGAATCAGAAGGCATGCAATTAGAATCAGAATTTTGATGACTGAATACAAATTCAACATCTCCTATTTTATATTGAAAAATAGCAAAGAAAACCATTCGAGATGTTTTTTTCATAAAGAGTGCAGTCACAAAAATTACAGTAAGAAGGAAGAGAAGAAATGATTTATTTAAGTGAAGGAGAAAGATGGTACCAATTGTCCAGACACACTCCCACATCTCAATCAAATCACATTTCCATTCCTTGCCATTTCAGATGAAATCTCGAATGCCCATAAATCCCGTTCAACTTACGAGCTCTTTATAGGAATTCGAAAAGAACGAACAGAATAAAAGAAAATAAGAAAATGTGGAGGCAGAAATAAATGAGTTTGTGTTAATCTTTGCATCAAATGTTCAGAAATGAAAACGAACGCACTAGAGATTCTCACGTAAAAATTTCCAATTTGTAAAATTGTAGTCCAATAAATAAATTGATGTTGGAAAATCCAGGCTCATAGATATCCAAAATCAGCCTTTTGTATATGTCATCAGTATATCGAAATAAATTACATCACAATTTTACGATATTTACAAGTCGCTGTGACAAACAACGATCCTAAATATCCAAGAACAGCCCACTTCAAAAATTTTTAACTTTAGCTTAGAGCCTAAGTATGTCTTCATCGACTAAACCTAAACACAAGGAGCTCATCGTTTTCTTCCCCTGCCTT
The DNA here is from genome assembly GCA_002287525.1 of Diploscapter pachys. Taxonomy (NCBI): domain Eukaryota; kingdom Metazoa; phylum Nematoda; class Chromadorea; order Rhabditida; family Rhabditidae; genus Diploscapter; species Diploscapter pachys. The sequence continues at coordinate 36,815 of LIAE01007158.1, forward strand.
ATTATTTCTGAACCGAACAACTCACTTCTGCGTTTCTCACGCCTCTTCCCCCATTTCGAGCTGAATTTCCGTTGAAAGAGTTTCCTCTTTCAAAGGCGACATCGAAAGTGCCTAGGCTGCTGAATTTCACACCAAACTCATGCCCTTTCATCTGATAGTTAAACTGCAAAATAGGAAAAATAGGCGATTCTTAGAAATGAGAAATCTGCAGGAACAATCAGGCTCATTATCTTGGATGAATTGAGAAATGTTAGCTATTTCACAAATCCAGATAACGTCATCGCATTGAAATTGAATCGGTGCGGTGTCCGTCTGAACTCTAAAGAAGTGAGAAGTCAAACCTAATAATAAATCTGCAGAAGTTATCCAAATTGACTATCTGGATGAAGAATTGAAAAGTGTTAGCTATTTTATAAATCGAGAATATGACGTCATACTATTGAAATTGAATCGGTACCAGTCTGCTTTCTTGAAAATGTTGAAGTCCAACCTAATGATATCTAGACAATCCAGACAAAGGAAGTGATGATTTCATAAAAGGAAGACATCCTCGAAAAAGTGACGCCTCGGATGAAATTTATCGCCTTGAGCACATCGTCATTATAATAGAGGAAAGCGACTGAATGTGGACGTACATGAAATGAAATACGATGCGAATGCAGATGAAAGAATGAAGTGTGAGAAAATGGAGCTTAGAAATGAAGAAATGGAAAATATTAAGAAGACGAAAAATTTAGAACACTGAAAAAGGATTTCTTGTAAATACCCGTAATTAGATGAACACGCGGCCTAGAAGAAGAGGCAAAGCTTGGGAAATATCATGCAAAAAATGCGTGTTTCTAGATTTTTCAAGTCTTATATGAAATTTGATCAGAATCTGAAGTTGAGGAAAATGCTCAAGATTTTTCACAACTCAGATTCAGATTATGAAATTTCACGGATTGAAAAATATAAGTCCTAAAATCTTTTTTTAAAAAACCGGAAGAAGATCGACTAAAATGGCCACCCACCAATTGACGGGCCAACAGAGCAGCAGGTTGCTCTCCTAAGAATCAGGCTCTAACTCCAATTAGGTCTTCCTTCCTAAGCTTTTGCTTCTTTCTTCTTTTCTTCGAGTTCTAATGACGTTATCCTTCCCGCCTTCTTCTGTGCACTGGCATTTTCACAGACTCCCTCCAGTCTCTCACTCCCCACATATTCACTCCAATCCAATTCAGATTCAGATTCAGATACGTAGATATGCCTAATTGTATTTTGGAAACTTTCACCGCACAGAAATTTTATCATCGAATTGAATTCGACGAAATCTTGTATGGCCAGAATAGCGTATTAGTTAGAATCTTTTAAAATTATATCAGAACAGCCGAAAACATATCAATACAGATTCAGTTAGCATCAGTGACGTTATGAATTTGAAAGACAAATGCAAACACAATTTATATATGATTTGGCGAAATTGGATAAAGATCGATTACCGTAAAACGTCTAATCGAAGCCCCCTCGAATAGAAACCCTCTCCAAAATACCAGAATTACCCATTATCCAACTTGAATCATCTAAAGAAGTGGCTTATGATATTTATTGAGATATGTAAAAACATATCTGCTTTTGACCTTAGGTTTTTCTTTTACGATCATTAGATGATGAGATATGTCGGTTTGAAAGTTTGGAATTTTCCGAAAATTAGACAGTTGAAATTAGAACCCCCGGGCTTCTTTAGAAGTTTTTACGGCATTTTTCTCGACACTGATTCTAAATTGCAATTGAAGATTCCAAGAATTCTTGTTCTTCTTTGGACCACTTGCTGCTATTCTCCGAACTGAGTCTGGCGGGCTGCGCGAAATCGCGTCAAATCAGCTGACAAAAGAAGGAAGGAAGAAAAGCGAAGACGAGGGGGGATTCAGACACAAATTCCCAAGTCAGATTCGTGCGTTTGGTCCGAGACTGATTGTGAATTGGCAAATCCGAAATAAAAACGTCACACAGACGACTTTTTACGAGAATTCAATATTTGCATAGGAAAAACAAGAAGAGAAGAAAAACCCGGGCTTGAATGGGAGGATTTTTCAAAGTCAAAAAGAGAAAAAATAGAATAAGCCAAAAAATGATAATGAATTCCGGAGGTGTGAAGGAAAGAAAGAAATGGAATGAGGAATGGTTGAATGCTTGTCAAAGTTTTAATTTCAAAGATTCACAGGGTCTGTTTCGACATCGTTGTAAATTCAGTGATTCTGCACGCGCTTCCCTTACTTCCCACCTCTCACCTCTCCATTACCATCGTTTTCCATTGTCTTTCTGCTTCTGGTTCATTTTCCTTTGAATGAGTGCAGGGTTTCGCAAATTTCCAATTCCAACCGAAGAACATTGACGTGTTGTGTCAGGCATGGCAAGGAATATTGCATGTAGATCGGTTAGAATTGGGGAATCAATTTTTTTAGAAAAAAAATCTGTATGTATTGCATAAAATTCGTTAAAAATTGAAGAGTGACGTGATGAAGAATGTATGAGATAATTATATGCAATGCAGACAGAGAGCATATTTGATTCTGTGATTGATGGTGATTTCCTGATCGAAAATTAAACAAAAATAGGATAATCGAATGAAGATAAGGCAGTTTAAAATTATGCAATGAAAAAATGATTGGGAGCCTGGGGAATGTTAATGGGAAGAAAATGGATGTGAATTTTTGGAGCAGTGCAAGAGGAAGTTGTCGGGCAAAGAAGCAGCAGAAGCAGCTCTGCTGTCTGAAGGCTGTGAAACCGATAGACAACCCATCGGGGAGATCTAGGCGCAAACCCACAAGCAAAATGGGGAAATGTGAAAACTCAGCTGAGGAAGAAATTGAGGAATTGCAAAGCTCACTGACATCATCCTCATACCAAATATAGCCATTTTCAAACTTATCATGAATCTTCCCTTCCAAATTTAGAACCGACAAACTCCAAGAGTTCACAGAAATAACAATGTCGAGAATAAATTTAAAATTTCTATAAGGGAGGACCTGTTGAATTGGGGAATTTTGAATGGGACCATCGCAAATGGAGAAAGACGATCTCCTGGGAGATTCCCCGCAAAAATCAAAGGAATCGCGGGGTTTGTGGGGAAAGTTCGTGGAGAAATTCGCAAATGCAGAATAACAAAAGAGAAGAGGGGTTGAGAAATTCATTCATTGTCAGATCGATCTAGATACAAAGGTGAAATATTGTCAATTCTAAAAAAAATTATAATTAAAGTTGGGATGAAAATTCACATAAACGTCAAAATCTGAATAGAATTGTTTTCTCAGATTTTGAATCAGATAAATAAAGATTTTCTAGTCTAGACGATAAATATTTTGCCAATATCAGTGGGCATTCAAATCAAGAAAATGTCTTATGTTTTCTGTGTGAACTTTTCATCATTTTCATTAGCTCGTTTCATTTCTGCAGAATATATCTTTTAACAAATAACTGATGATGCAATCAGTCTCTTCTGAATAAAGATAATCACCACTTGAAAATGAGTTTGGTTGAAAGATCATTTTTCGGAGCTCTTATAAAATTCATTCCTATGATTAGGTAAATTTTGTCAGCATTTGTGTGCCTCTTCTTCTAATAATATTTGGCTTGAGAACTCAGCTAGGTGATTTCCGTTTGACGAAACGACAGAATATGTAATGACACAGTGTCCTTCTCTAAAATACGAGAAACACTATTATTAGGCAAGAACTCACTGCGCCGCTTCGTTAAATAGCAATTGCCACTCAGTTATAAAGCAGAAGACCTTCATAATCACTTTCGAAGTGGCTGTGATTTTAGCTGAAAGACTGCTGTTATGATTCATATAAATGACATCAATATTTTACCTGATGCTGTTCCTATAATGAGTAATTTTTATGAGTAGAAGTGACTTTTAAACCATCATTTTTAACTCATGTACTATTTTTTTCTCTGAAATTTCAACATTGATGAGAACATGTAGCAGTTTTAACTTCGAAAAACATTCAAAAATCAATTCCAAATGTGATTAATTCATAACTTAATTGCTGCATTTCAAAAATCAACTCTTCTGTAGTTAATAGCTCATTTTTAACTCTGAAATTGTTTTTCAACCCTATGAAATTTCAACATTGATGTGTCTATGACGAGTTCTGAGAGTGATTTGACTGCATTTTCACCTGAACAAGAAAGAAGAGGAATGTGAGTAATTTCGTATCATCGTCCAATTGCCCTGTCTCTGTCTGTCTGTCATTGAGTTTTGTCACAACCGACCCTTCTCTTGCCCGTTGTCTCTGGCTGCTCGCAAAATTGCTGCTGCAGTCTCTCTCTCTCTCAGAGGCAGTCCCCTTGCTTTGTCAGCTGTTCGCTGTTTCTTTCGTTTTTTAAGAAGAAGAAGGGGGAAAAGTCCCGTACTTCGCAGGGCAGGACCCTATGAATCCACACTTTTCCTCGCTGCCCTATCTTTTAAACTTCGTGAAGTCAGACATGTAGAGGCTTTGCTCGAGTTGTTAAGAGTGTGTGAGTAGTGAAGAAGCAGTGCACTGCCTGGATTGCTTCGGACTGGAGAATGGGGAATGGGGAACAAGGCGGAGCCCTCCACCTTTATCTATCCTCTTTTTGAGCAGCTTTTGCTGCCTTCTCTCGAGAGGGTCTCAAATCGATGTCGTGTGGTGGGAAGGGACCCATTCCTTCTCGTCTCTTTGCTTTCCCCTCAGGCTCATGGGCTCTTCTCCTCGTCTCCTCTCCTCTTCCCCTCTCTACATCCTTATACTGGAGGCTTTCCGTTTTCGTGTCTTTGAAAAACGAGAGAAATAGAGAAAGCCTGCCTGCCTGTCTGTCTGCCTGCGTTAAGCATTCGAAATAGAGCCCCTCTTGTGTTGGCTGCTGGCTGCAGAGAGCCCCATGGCTGAGCTCTATCTGTGCATGAGGCAGAGGCACGGAGGGGAGGCAAAAGTGCACAAGGCCAATACGCTGCCCCCACCGAGTTTTTTGCTGCTCTGCCAAGTCTGCATAACTAGGTTGTCGTTCATTTGGAAGACATCTTGTTTTTCGAATCGAATTTCTCGTCCGTTACTCTTTGTTTCGAATTTGAATGATGAAGTACAGCTTTCAGAGTGCAAGACGAGACCATTTGAAGTGGAGCGACGAAAATAAACAACAACAACAACAACGACGACGACGGCGAGAACACCGTAGAGTGCAAAATGTCGATATCGAACGGCACGTGCAGTGCGTCGAACTCAGCCCCACCCGAGTATGGCACCGCACCCACACTCCGCTCCACGCCCGCTCAAATGGCCGCAGGAATTTCGGTCGATCTCGTTGTCGCTGCACAGGTCTAAAAAGATCAGCCAACAACGTTTCTTTCAACAAGGCGAAAATTCAGAGAGAAGCGAATTTTCTCCGAATGATTGACAGAAAAGCGCCTCTGCTGTACGAGTCTGACGTCGTGAATCAGGCGATTCGAAGATATGAGACTTATTGGCTGCCTATGCAGGTTTTTTTTCTATCACCAAGAAATTTCAGTTTTGAATGATTCAGGCGTCTCATCCTTCGTTAGATGTCATTCCTCCATTAGATGTTCACTGGATTTGGCACTGTCACATGTTGAGTCCAGTTCACTACCAGGAAGTGAGTTTTTTTACTGAAACGAAAAACGATGACATGATATATCATGTCTTACATGTTATCTTTATTCACTGTTGTAACGAGGATCATCATGCTATCATCATTTGGTCATTTTTTCTTCTAATTTTTAATTAAATTCACAAATTAGCTAATGAATTAGTGGAGGTGTCTCCCTCGCTGGCTGGGGCTTCAAATTCTAATCCCCTCGTTTCGCATCAAGTTGCCGTTTTTTCTTTTTTTGTAGTTGAGCCTCGCGCGTTTTTGCTCGTTACAAATTCTCGAATTTCACTTATCGCGACGAGAGAAAAGTCGAGCTTTTGCCGCGAGGATAAAGACAAAGCATTGAAGTTGCCTGCTGCAGGAAAGCACGAAGTCGAAAGGGAAGTGAGGAAGTACTCGTAGCAAGTGGCATGAGGGGGGGAGGTATTTGTGGAATGTCACTTCATTGCTCTGATGCGAGACTCCTAAAATTATCCGAGAGAATTTGTACAACCTCACACATTGCGAGGCTCCGAGACAAATTACTCGACTTCTAAACAACTCTCAGAGGTTCCAAATTGGTCTTGCCTTCAGATTTGCCAGGCAGCTTTTTCAGTTTCCGTTTCCTTCTTCTTTTTGCGTTTTTTTGCCCTTCGACTGCTGAATAATTGCGAACACATTTGCTTTCTCGAGCGAGCGCGCGCACGTAATTAAATTTGATAGAATCTCGTTTCTCCTTGGAAATAAATTAATTGGACAACGATGCACTTTCAACGTTTCGTTGGACAAATTATTTTCCTTTTCAGCTAGAGGAAAATCTATGACAAACACCAGCAGGGTTTTGGGATTATTTTGCCAATGAATTTTGTTGACTCGAATTTCGTTCGTTCCATTTTCTAAGTAAAACGGGGCATTCTTCTTCCGTCTCATGGACAGCAGATTTGAGTAGAGCGAAACGAACAAAACAAACCAAAGCTATACAGAACTAAAGAAGAAGCTAAAGAAAGAAGAACAAATGGCCGACGCGCTCAAATTCCTCGCCCATTCTGAGGCAGAGAATTCGCCAGATTCGCAACCACACCCAAAATAGATGTGCCTCGGGGGAGAGGGCCAAACGACGATCGAAAGGGCTGCTCAAAATAAAAGAACACAATATCCCCCCAACTGCTCAATCAAAACACTACATAGAGACATGATTATGATCACATCTGATAGCACCAAAGTCTAGTAATTCAAAAATAGCATAAATATCTTCTATCTCTAGATGTTGTTTTTATTCTTGAGAAGAAGTCATCGTTTAGAAATTTAGCATACTTATGCAACCCTTTCTAAACAACACATGTCACGATTTCAGGACTGCGAGAAAATCTGTGGAAAAGTGATCGACCATAAATTGCTGTCGTCCGACGAAATTCAAAAGCGGTATGACCAACGACCCAGATGTGCATTTTTCAACCTACATCCATTTTTCAGTTATGAGTCATCTGTGTCTGCGTGGAATCGTTATTGCTCGCCTGAGCCGTATGATTTCCTCGCTTCACCAGCTCCGACTCCCACTTACAAGTCAAAATGCAGCTACGATATTGCATCCGCCGTTCAGCGACAAAGGAATTTCAATTATCAAGTGAGTAGGATTTTTTACCAGTTAAAAATGGTATAATTAATTTCTATCATACAATATAATACTTCCTAATCTTCATATTCAGCCCTAAAAATGATTAAAAACGCTTTTTGATCGTACACTTCCTCAATTCCTTCCTATCTTTAGTTGTGAGGATTCGAATCATTCTAAAATTGCCCGATTTTTCCACTTTAGTCATTCATTTCCCCTGCCAATTCCCCTATTCTTTCGCCTTCTCCTTCAGTTTTCCCCTTCATCCCTTCATTGCTTATCCCGAGAGTAGGCGTGCGCAGCCGAGTTTTATTCGATCTCACGCTCCAGTCGACGATCGAGACGAATAGAGAAAGTGTGCAGAGAAATGCGCCTGAAAGGAGGGAAGACAAATTGAGTACAGCCCGAATCGAATTATGGCATGGAAAAGTGCCTGCGGCTAGAGATCCACAAATTCGCAGCGAAAGAGACGAGCACAAACGACATGGTCATTAATCCATGTCCTGTAAACCAGAGATTGCATGAAAGAAAGGGGAAGTTGATCATAATTCGATATGCACACCGTAACCTAATTAGATCTAATTCATCCTTTCATTCTACCACCATGAAAAAATCTCATGTGAATTTAGAAAGATTACATGAGGAGAATAAGCTTTATGATTACAAATTGTATTTCAGGTATCGTTGCCGCACTACACTTCGACCAAATTCCTGACAGATGCAGTCAAACGGTACATTCAATTCCTACTGCTCAAACAGACCTACTCCGATCAGTTCCTCACTCCTTGTTACGATTTCGATCTCATTTGGCATACACATCAGGTATTTAATTATTATTATTACTAAAATTTTATAAATTTCATCATTGTCAAAGAACAGAATGACATTTATAAAGGCGAAGTCCTGTTTTCATTTTCATTTTCCTCTGCCCCTCTCTCTCTCGAAATCCAATTCATTCATAATTTATCCTTCGGTTTTTGCTGTTGCTCTCTTCAATTTGAGGCATTCGTGAATAGCAAAGAATGAAAAATGAAGATGTGGATATTTGAACTCTAGAAAAAGTGCAACTAATAGAATTCGAACAAAACATAACTTTCATTGTAGGTTCACCCGCTGAATTATCTACGCGATTGTACAGCTATTTTTGGATCTCTGCTGAAGCATGACGACTCGGTAAATGACCGAACGAAGGGCAGCAAACTGCTCAAAGGAGAAGCAATCACGAAGAAACTCTGGTCCACACACTTTGAAGAACCCTTCTGGAGAAGAGGATGCATGTTCAGGTAATTTAATTCGATGAAGATCAACTGCTAAATTATTACAACACATAGAAATATCATCGAAAAAGATACAAATCAAATGCTCTAAATATTGTTCTGCCTATTGCAAAGCCTAGAATTTCAGTTTCCTAAACTTAGAAATCTATCCCTAGAGGGTGATTAAAATGAGATCTATGGATTTCTTTTTTCTATTTTAGACTTTACGATATTCAAAATATCATGACGTCTTTTAACTGCCATCTTTAGCAGGGTTACTTTTGCTCACCACCAAATTTATCTTCTGACTCAAAACGTAGAAAATCAGAAAACTGGGAGAATTGACGAAGCAGAAAATGATTGGTTCGAGCAGGAAGGGGAGAGTCAGTTTGTAATCCAGGAGAATAGGGGGTGGAATGGGCCAACAACTCTCAATCACTTTTTCCTTCAAGACATTGCTTCTTTGCTCCCAGGCTTTTGCCTTTCTCCCTTCACTCCTCACAATTCACCTGATCACAGTTGAACGAGTCTCTCCCGATCTCTAATCCAACCCATAAATCTTCTCATCCATTCCAATTGAATCTCAGACAAAGACAATAGAATGTGAAATATCTGGTCGAAAGAAAAGTTTCGTGACGACGTGATATATACATTTCAAAATGAATCTGCCCCGAAAATATAACTAAAAAATGGCATTCGTTTCTGTCTAGAACATGATCTTCATAAAATTAATTATGATTCAAGAATTGTTTTCTATCAATTGAGATTTCGGCAATTTACAGAAATCACAACGCGCCTGCATTCCTCGGATTCGAAAATCAGGACCTGTCAAATATAGACTATGGAGATATTCACGTGCCTTCGATTGCGTTGAAGGAAATACCAGTTCAAAGAGAGCAGTTACGGTAAGCAAATTTTCAACATCGAAATAGAAAATAATCTGAATTCACATCTAGTCCTTGCAGACTATTTCAATTGAACTTTTTTTTTTCTTTTTTTATTTTTATAAAATTTCCCCTTTCAGATTGAAACTCTGCTATGGCAACAAGAAAGTGACTACATTCAACGCTGATCTCTCCCAGAAGCAGGTCACCAAATCCGGCTTCTCCCTGGTCTGGCAACCCACCGATGCCTCGTTCTCCGCTTCGATCGTCAAATTCCCGTTCGAGCGTCGTGTCGCCAAGGAAATGGCGATCGAGTTGGAGATATTCGACAAGGTATTTCTGCAGCGGAAGGACGTGATCAGACTGGTCGGCAAGGCGTCGCTCGATGAACTATTGCCTCCAACCAACTCCAAGACCGCACACAATGTGGCCGAAGTGCAGTTGAGATCGAAGGATTCAGAGGGCAAGGAGATGACTGCCAAAGTCAATGTCACCACAAGGTAGGCTAGGCAATTACCATATGTCGATATGACGAGACCTATAGAGGATAGGGGAGGGGGAGGGGGGAAAGAAAGTAGGAAGAAATAATGCGAAAAAGATAGATCTTATTATCTCGTCAGATAGCAGTTGCCGCCGACAAGCTAATTCCAAGAATTAAAATTTTCCATTTTGACCAATTTCAACCAAATTTATGAAAATTGTACACTTATTCACTAGATCCATTGTGAGATTGACAATTTTAGCGTGACCCTGAACCGAGAACTTCAATTGCTAGCAGGGGAATTCGTGGAACGAACTTTGCAGCCCGACTCCCACCTAACATTTCTCTGCCAATGTGCAGCGCTGCATCGATCTTCCATCAACCCAGGCACTTCCACTGTGCATATCGCCAGTCATAGGTTTGAAGAATCCGACTTGTTGCAAATTCAAAGGGGAATTTAGTGTGGTTGACACTCGAGACGGTGCGAAGTACACAGTCCAAGTTGTGCATTCCGCTCCACTTCTGCTATCAATGATTCTAGTTTACGGAAGGGAACAGAGACTTCTGTCGATGGCTCATTTGATCGGGGCCGATTCTCTGCCAAGTAGAGATCAACTCGACAATAACTTGGTAAGATTCGAATTCTAGATTAAGATGGCCTTGAAAGTTATGAAAGAATCGTTACCGTTCAATTTTTGAAAGTATTGCAACCCGTTTCCTCAAAAGAACTTGTCTTCGACGATCTTCATAGACAAACGAATTTTAGCAATTCCTACCCCACCTATCGAATTCTGACGAAAGAGCCTTTGTCGTAGTGAATAAGGATGGTGATTTCGCTATTGTCAAGGGCAGATGGATGGGATTCTCGAGGAAGCAGCCTGCCGTGAAAGGGCAGAAGGCGAAACCGGGCAGTCCGGGAAGACTACTAGTCGACGCCTTCAATCTGCTCAAGAATACCGTGCAAAAGTTGGAGGTGCCTACTGCGGAGGGGTCAACGCTGTTTGTTATTGGAGGTGGGGATTTTTAGAGAATTTAAAGAACGAAGTCAAGCATAGTAGTTAAGATATACATTTTGGAAAGTTAAAAAGAAACTCGAGTCAAGAGTAGCTAAATAGAGACGAGTGAGAAAAATGAAGCCATTTACAATTTGCAAATCTTTGGAAAAGAGGTGGATTTTCAGACGCCCAAGCCAGACTGCCAGGAAAGCGCATTGAATGTCGATCTACGAACACCGCAGAGCAAATCGCTTGTGTTTTCTGCGTTTCAACACTGTTTGTACTATGCAACCCTGATAAAGTAGGGATATTTTCTAAAAGTGATAAAAAATGTTTTTCCACAGATTCGATCCCGAGCAGACAATACTCCCGTTGGTCATCAGGCTCAGAAATGGCCTTTTACCCTCGCCTGTGGGTATGGAAAACAGTTGCCTTCGAATAGAGTGCTTTCTACGGGAGCTGATGGAAGTCCGTCAAAAACGTTAGAAAATGACTAAAGTTCAACTTTTTAGCAGGTGGCATAGAAATAGCGCCTTTGATGCTGGCGATGTGCGAGGGACAGTGCGACATGGCAGCGAGCGGGTGCGGAGCTTGCTCGATGTGTGGAGCTTGTGTAAGTCAGCAAAAAATAGAAAATTTAAGAATTACTGATTTTTAAGACAAAATAGACGATTTTTTCAAACCCATAAAATGTAAATCTAGAAACAAAATGCGACCCTTACTCTAGTGTTATTATTTTAGGGCGGATGCGGAGCGGCATGTACAGCGGGCTGCGGGTAGGATTTTAGATTTTTTACGAGAACTCATAAAATAATGAAAATTAAAAATGGACGCACCTTGAAATCATCCTTCTTTCAGAGGGTGTGGTGGGTGCGGTTGATTTTCTTCGAGATTGCTTCGAGGCTCGTCCAACCATCTTCTTCCCTTCCTTCACGTCTTCTTCCATGATCTTTCAACGAATCGTCGGAAAAATCAACAACGATATTGAGTTTTATTTCTAGTACCGGATCTGATGAAAAAGTATTTCTTCCCAATTTACGGGTTAAGCCTTTCACATGATGATAAGTTTATTTTTATCTCATTTTGATTTTGAGTTGATTATTGTTGTAAGATATTGTGTCAATGTCATTCACAACTCTTCTCTTCTGATTTGTTATCGTTATCAGTCGGTTTCTTGGGAAATTCATGAAGATCTAGGAGACATTGATCAGAAATATTCTAAGGAACTTTAAAGCTAATTTTATTTTCGAATGAATTTCCCTAGAACCTGATCATTATCACATTATCTAGTTGGTAGCTTATGGGTTTTTGGTTAATTGTTTAAAGTTAAACAAAAATCTTCTTCTTCATTGCAATAAGCGACATTCCTTTTTCGAATGCCAAAAAAGGTGCTAACACTTTCATAATTTTCATTTTCATTCATTCATTTTGAATAAAAGATTTTTTTGAGTTTCATCAAATTGTGACCAGCAAATTATTTATGCACATCCCTGAAGATCATAAATTACCATATAAATGTGAAATTATAAAACGCGAGAAATAAACTAGAAGGGGTAATCTGTACAAATGCGTATTCTACAGAGATTTGTTCATTACGAAATGGTCTACAGATCTGCATCGTACAAAGTCACTGTCGCGATGTTCCGATTCTCCACGAACTGGAATTGATCGTTTTAAATAAGTTCGATTTTTAAAGAAATGCAATTCTAACAGCTCAAGATGAAGTAAAGAGAAAAACAATTTTTTTCTTCGAATTTCGCGTTGAAATGTCCAAAATTCCTTTTTAAACAAAAGACGACATTTTCTCACCTCGATGACAACTTGATTGGTTCCATAGCAGAAGCACGAGTTGAAGGGGTTATCCTCGGAATTCCTGTAGATGTAGATTGGTTCCTGCGAGGTCGTTACCATCGGATCCAGCAGGCATTCGGAAGCCTCTGCTTGCTGCAAAACTATTCTCCTATGAAAATTGATTTTCTCAAATCACCCTAGTCCTAGTCGTGATCGGAGGAGCATTGTCGTTGATTTTCAGGGAGAGCTCGCATCGATTGTAACTTAAAATTTTATTTATTTTTCCAAATTTAGAGGAAAATCCTACATTCCAAAATCGTAATGACCCGGCAAATTCGTGTGCAGGACGATTTTAATGACCTGCTTCGTGACGAAGTCGAATAGGACGTCCTGGAAAAAGGTATTTCAAAAAACAGAGGATAGAAAACTAACAATGCCCATGCTCAGGTAATTGAAGAAGAAGTGAGGCACGTTCTGGAGACAGAACCGCTTCTTCGAGCTGTACTCGTGAATCGACATCTTGTCTTCGGACTTGTAGTAGACCTTCGAAGGAGCTCCCAGAGCCAAGAGAACAGACTAAATTAAAAAATAATAAATTTGAAAAATTGCCAACTTTTAAACCACACGATATTATGGCACAAGACACAGGTGAAGTAGAGTAAGAAATAGTAGAGGACGATATCTTTTATCATACAATTCTTTCAAGTCTTGTATCATGACGTTTTGCGAATTGCAAGTTTAAAAAAAATCTCCTACCGAAACAGGGTCGCCGAACCGAATTTCCTTCACCAAATCGACGAGCTCCAACTCCGTGTCGTCTTTCGCGGGCGATTCGTCAGCTTCAAAAATGTCTTATTCAACTATTTTTCAGCAAATCCTACTTTGAGTAATGAAGCTGATTTTGACGCCGAGAATTTTTTCGTCCTTCCGAATCAATTCAACCAGCTGCGTCCGATTTTGACCGCAGTAACAGGCTAGGGGCATTTCGACGGGTCTGCGCATTCATTTTTTAAACATTTTTCGATAAAAAATCATACTCGGTCTTATTCAGCGAAGCTCCCTTGAAGATATACATTCTTGTGAGCCGAGGCTGAGAAGAGCTGTCGAATTTCAGCGACCGCAAATTCGGGCCGAATCCGGGCTGCACAAAATTCATTCAATTGACTTTCAACTAACCAATAAATAAATCCTACCGCGATTTCCACGTTTCCACAGGGATCCGTCGGGAAGCAGAACGACAGCCCTCTCCAATTCTGCACGTACATTCGCTGCTTCTCGTCGTAGGCTGGATTATTTAGGCTAATTTTCAAGAAATTTAACAGAAAAATTACCTCCAGGATGAGTCGACCCGAAATATTTGCCCACCTGCTCCATGGTGACTTCTGCACGGGGTTCGGAGAAGACGTTTCCCCTGAAATGATCGATTTTTAATCCAAATTTAGAAAAACCCAAGTACTGACTGATATCTGAGAATGATCCTTGAAAGATCGTCCACTTCGATAAGCCTCAGCAGCTGCATTAGCGGCTCGAAATACAACCTGATTCCGTCATTTTTCAGGTAGATGCACACGTCTTTCTCGTAAGGATCCTGCAAGACGTAAAACACAAATCAATCATCAGTTTTTTCCTGAAATTTACTGACCTTCCTCGAATAATACAG
>LIAE01007158.1:60087-71975 GCA_002287525.1 Diploscapter pachys
CCACAACTTGCATAGGAGCCCGTTATAACCAGACACACGTCTACAATCATAATCTATCACAACAGCTATGTAGAAACAGGGGAAGTGTATAAGCAGGGAGATTAACAGATCTCGACCTTCAAAATGTTTGAAATCTTGATTTTCAAAATTCCTGACCCCTTGTAGTTCCCCCATCCTCTTTCCACCACTACCCTTTTTTTTTCTTTCCCCATGCTATTTTTCAAAAGAGAGGGTGGAAAATACAGTGGGCCAAAATTTCCGAAATTAAGATTCGTGTGCATCTGTTAGATTGTGAAGAAAAGCGTGAGGGGTGAAGCGTGATTTAGTAGAATAAAAGGGCGGATTTCAATTTCATTTTATTCTTAGTTCTTCAAATTTTCAAAATTAAAACATTTCATTCATTTGTAATTCAATTCAATAATTTAAAGGAAAAAAATCTCAAAATTTCAATAGCTCATTCCCCGAGAAGTAACTGCTTGACTTGACTAGCGGCCTGTTCAATTTTGCCAACGTCATTTGTGTCCTGCCAAGCTGTCTCTGATAAAATCGACAGCAACTGAAATTCTTCTAGTTAAATTTTCGATTTTACAAATTTTGGCTTACAGTTTCATCTGAACAGCTGATGCACAGGGCTTCGTAGAGGGATTCGGCGGCCGAACGGCGGAGAACCGGAGTTGGGGAGAGGAGCTGATGTACGATCTGGGAAAAAATAATTAGAAAATTCGAAACTTTGAAACTTAATGAAAAAACTGTAACGAGGAAGAAAGATTGTTTGTTCCTTCTTCATCTTTTTGTTGAAATTTTCGCAATTTATAAAGAAAAAAGAATGAAACGATTACTTGATTAGCAGCAGTTTTCCAAGTTGCACTGTTGGTTGCGAGATTGAGTAGCGATGCGAACGAATCGATGACGAGTCGAATTCGAATGGGCGGTGCATTCGGGGAGACGCTGACTTTGACGAGACATCTCAGTATCCTCTGCAAAGATGCCGAGCTGTCGGGTGCGGACTCGATTGCGTCCAGATGGCCGAGTGCCTGCGGTAGGTAGCGCAGCACTGACATTCCGATGCGCGGCTGCTTCATGCCCCTCTCGAGCAAATCCGCAACGCAACCGAAGAACGACTCCAGCTTGTCGAGGCTTCCATAGGCGTAAGTCTCGAGGTAGCTGAGCAGTGCCTGTCTGCCTCGCATCTTCGTGATTTCACTTTGTCCACCTGAAAATCATTCATAGCATGATTAGAAGGCATTTCTCTTTCTTGGTTTTTTCCAGTTTTAGTCAATAACCTTGATTTCAATTTTAGATTGTAAAAGTAATTCCAACCTGCAGACATAACGAGTCCATGCATGAGATCATCGAAATACTCGGGACAAGTGTGCAGCAGCGGTACGAGACTCAGCAGCACTGTGTCTCTAACGAAATCGTTGTTCTTCGTGTAGATTTCTGCTAGTTGCTCTGCATGACAAATGATCGAGGGCTGATTCGACTTGTCCCATTCGAGAAGGCTGAAGATTGATTGGGCGGCACACTGAAAATAATTTTATTTTTAAAAGAATGAAGGGAAAATGATGGCTGGTTAATAATTCTGGAACTTTTAAAGAAAAAAAAACTTTCACAAGGTAGCAAAATTGATTACCTCTCTAGTTCTCCCAATTTTGCCAGCACTTTGTTCGATCATTTTCTTGAGGCAGAAGAGGACGTATCGAGTCAGTTTGTTCGTTTCAATAAACGCCGTCTGCTGCGTGAGAATTCGCGCCATTGCATGCATTCCCGATTGACGGACCTGAAATTTGCTTTTGGATAAAAAATGAAAGGTTTTTTTTAAACAAATTCAAAAATTTATCATATTCTTGCTAGTTTTTCAGAAATGGAATAGAATTCCTTACAAATCTTCCAATATCCCCCATCGAATTCGTGGTGTAGTCATTCAATGCTCGTTCCAGCGCGGCAAAGCATTCTACCACTGCTTCGTCTGTTTCATTCGAAGTTCCTGCTGCATTTGGCAACACGACAGGCAGAGCATCTACAGAAGCAGCTCGAGCCTTGGCCCACGTCGATTCGCGACATCTGAATGTTCAATCTTCTAAATTTTGGAGAAAAAGACTCGGAAATGTTATAGCGTTACAACCTTACAAAGTGAAGAAAATAGCATATGGAAGTAGGAGAGGTTAGGGTGAATGGAGTAAAACAAATTTTCTATTCTCGTACACTATTTCTTCACATTGCAAAGTTGCAATACAGTAAAGCATTAATGTTGCCTAAGAAAGATAAACCTCGTAACAAAAGTGCAGAGTTGGATGAAGAGTCGATACGATCTGGCAGAACGAGACACGCACGCAGCCACCGCGCACAGACCAATGTAGTCCTCTTCTTTCGAACATTTTTCGAGCTGAAAACTTTTGAATTTCTCTATTCTTTAAAAATAACTTATACTTTTTATCTTTTACTATGCTATTTCTTCGAGAAAAATTATTTTTACAACATCGTCAATGTTAGGATAAAGTGTCGATTTTGATAATGCTAGGATACACTCTTGATAAATAATCTGTTTTTTTTTAAAAGAACTGCTAAAATTCCTACTTTATCACAATAGTTGTCGATCAATTGCTGAATCTTCTCCTGCCCCTTGATATAGGCAGGAATGAGCACCTCGGCCACTCCAATCGCCCTCTGCCTGACTCGCTCGTTCTTGTCGCTCGCGAACGTCTCGACCCTCTCCATCCAAAAGTTGATCTGCTGCTCTGGAATCAAAGTCATTTTCTTACAAATATTATCTGATTATTTGAAGATTTGTATTTTGCTAAAAACGGATGGTTTAGTCTTTTCTTTCATCAGGAGAAAAGTCGTCATTTCGTAAAGTGTAAATTGTCAAATAGAAACTACCAATTCATATTTTGTGTTTAAATTTTTAGCCGGCTTAATTCTAGATTCAGAATGTAAAAATTCTTAGCATTATCAGTCCAAATTCCATTTTACCGTCAGAGTTAAATTGTTTAAGAACGCGATACCTGTCAGAGGGAAATTGGCTTGAGCAAGTGCTTGCATTCCTCCACACAGGGCTTTCCTCGTCAAAAGTCCAGCCACAGAAGTGAATTTCTTGCATTCATCCACGAAATCTTCGGGAAGCGCGGCCATTTTTGTTATCATCTGAAAATATATTCATTTTTTTCAGAAAAAGAAAAGTGAATTTGCATACCTGCTGATCAAATTTGTATTCTTTGAAAGTGAGTCCTTTGATCGCACGTGCTGCTGCTAAAATGTAGCCGTGTCTGTGGATCTGAACTTTCAGCGTTCATTTTTATTATCTTTATAAAAAAAATCAAACCGGATTCGTGTTTCTGCATCCCTCGACAAGAAGATCCAACTTCGCAGCAACCAAATCAGGTCGGACCTCTGCCAATTTCTCCAGCGACAGAGCTGCCTGCTCACGCACTGCTTCATCCCAGTGAATTACCTGAAAATTTCAGATAAATTTAAAAATAACAGAAATTCTTATAAACTGAAAGAAATAAGTAGGGAAAAAATTAATATTTATTCGGATTAATTATTTTTATACCCTCAAAATGATCTTACGAGTATTTTTTTTTATAAAAAAAAATTCCCAACCTTTCGTTCAACGAGATGATCGACAATAGCTATGGCGTATTTGGGAAAAGCGGCCGCCTGCACAGCCAATTGCTCGAAGCAGCGAAGTCGATAGCCAACGGCAAAGTAGTCCACTGAAATGAACAAATTAGCGTTTTTTTTTTTTTTAAGAAATCAGGGATGCATGATTTTTTGCTTTAAATTTTAGAAATCTCATCCTTTTTGTACATCCAGATAAGAACTCAAACCTAATGTAAGCAGCGGTATTCCATCGGGGAAATCGGCTTGTCTTCCGACATTTTCCTGGAACGCAGCAGAGGCGGCTCTTCTCAAATTCACCTCTCGATCGAACAGGGTTGCGCAAATCTGAATCATTCAAATCAATTGCTTTTTCAAATAGTGGTATTAATCTTCATTAGAACGAGGTGCGATCGCAAGAAAATAGTGTGCAAAAGTCTGACGTGATCAAAACCTCGTTTCTGCACACTATTTTCTTGCGATCGCACCTCGTTCTAATGAAGATTAATATCATTTCAGAAAGTTAAAACTTACCAGACTCGTAGCGACTTTATCGACGTATGGCCTCAACTCTGTCGGTTCGTAGGCCCTCGCGAACGCCCAGAGAATGTAGCAGGCTGCATCCCTGACTTGGTTGCCGAGTCCCTGCCGACCCATGGGCTCCTCGTAGAAAAGAGCCTCCTCCACGACGGGGAAAGTGGAAGGCAGCAGGTTGGGCAGAAGGAAGCCTCTGCGAGTCATCTCTGCTAGGGCCATGCAACCTCCGTGCCACGCACAATGACCAGACAAACGATGGAAGTTGGATGACAGAATCGATTCCACTACTGAAAAAACTAATGAATTTTTAGAGAATTTGTAAAGTTTTGAAAAAGTCCTATTTGGAAACCATAATACATTGATACACTAGGCATAGGCAGAATTGGATAAGGAATAGTAGAATTATGCATTTTTTACACTATATCAGTGTTTCAAGGTTTTATGTTTGTCTTTGAATAGAAGCTTGTGAGGACGAAGAAAAATGAATAAAATTGTGAAAAGAAAATCTGATAAATTTCAACCTTGACTAGCCAATTCTTTCGGCAATCTTGCAGTGATTCGTCCAATGCCCTTCGCAGCCGACCACCGCACGTACGTATTCTCATCGGACAACGCGTTCAAAATACAGCCGAGTGCCCATTCGACCTGCAAAAATCATGATAATTTCAACAAAAATCGCGATTTTCGCCTTACAATTTCATGAGGAGCTTCAATTTCTTCCTCTTCTTCCATTGCGCAGTCTGTTTCGACTCCATTCACGTGTGCAGTTCCATTCTTCACTTCTGGCTGCTTCTCTGCATTCGTCGTTGTCCCATTCGCAACCAGATTCTCTTCCAACTTCCGGCGGCCTCTTCTGGAATAAAAAAGTTAAAGAATTTTCTCTAGAAAATACATGTTTCTTTCTAGAGCGAAATATTTTATTCTTAAATAATGAGATAATTCTTTCAGGAACAGGCATTTTTTCTCGAACAGACATTGTGTCTAAAAACTTTTTCTAGGATAATATTTTTAGAACATAAAATAAACCTGTATCTCCACGCAGCCAATTTGGGTCGGAGCAGAACGAGTGCCAGCCTCTGCAGAACTTTGACGAGACATTTCCTCGTTAAGTCTCCCAATTTCGAATTCAACGGAAAATGCGTTCGAATTGCAGCGACGATGGAATCCACGTGGTTCTTTAGATGCACGCGATCGACTTTCTGAAATTTGCATTTTCAGAGATTGTTTTTTAATTTGAAAGACCTTGAGAATAGCCGCGACAAGCAGCAAGTGGCCAACCGGCTCGTTGATTTCTGGCTCGATTTTCAGGATCAGAGACAGGGGCTTTGTGAGTGCCTCTCCAATCAGGGGAATTCCGTCAGTTCGACTCAGACACTGGGCGATCACGAGGGAGGCTGCTACCTTCAAATTAGGAAATAAGGTCTTCTTGAAAAATAGTTTGAAGAAAAAATAAAGTAATCTTTAAAGAATTCCCAACCTGTGTTCGATCCCATTCGTACTCTAGATATTTGGAAGCAATGCTGAAGATTCGATTCAGTGTCTCTCCCGGTCGATCAGAGGAGCGGTCGAATCGACGCAGGTCGAACGGATTCTTGCAGACGATCCACAGCCAGAGCAGCAACATGAAACGCTGCGGCTGATCCTCACCACACGGGCCCGCAAATTCGTTCAGTACTGTTAGAAGCTTCTCCAGATATGTCACCTGCAAATAGAGCTTGAAAATTCAAATAAAGTTTATCTTCATTTTCAGAAAAGAATATGCGTAAAATAGTTATTTCGGTTTCATGTATTTACCAGGAGATGATATCCACGTACGGATGTATTTGTTGACGAATAGGAGGTGCAGGAAAAACAAAGAAATAATGAAAGAACTGTTGAAAAGTACAGCCTTATGTGTATAACATTAGCACGCAAATACAAGAGGCAGCGATTTAAAAAATATATATAAATCTTTTCAAAATAACCCACTTCATGAGGCATCAACCGCATGATGACTTTGTATCCTCGGACTTTCGTGAGACAGGCCAGATAGTGGAAGGCGGTGATCGAGAGATCGTTCAATCGGGCAGAGGACAGATCGATGTAGGAGAGGAACGCCTTCAGCAGGTCGGGAATGATGCAGTCCAGCAGGGAGGGCTGCTCTTGATACAGGCTGATCAGGCGGGAGTATCGATCGAGTTTTAGCTGAAAATAAACATAACTTAAATTTCCTCTTAAACACATTGATAAAATTACAAATCAAGGAAAAGATAGGACGTTTTGAATAATAAAATTTCTTTAAAAGATTTATATAAATTCATAAAATCAAAGAAAATATAAAGTTTGAAAATTGGCACCTCAAGAATCCGAATGTCCCCGTTGTTGACAGCTTCAGGAAGACTGTCGACGATCTGCAGGATTTCCTGTCGATGGCCCGCGTCCAGCAGACAGGGAATGCAACCCACAATTCCTTCCTCCTCAAAATCACTCATTCATTCACTCAGTTTTAAAAAGGAGTACTTTCTGCCAAAACAAGGAAAAATATGTTTGGAAGAAAAGTGCCGGGAATTTGTCTTCTTCAAACCAACCTCATCTTCCTGCTTCTCTTCATTTTCATTGTCCTCCTCCATTCTACTCGACGATTCACCTGTCAAATGCATCGCTTCTGAAAGTTAAAAAATTAGCGAAACATTGAAAAATCGCGAATTTCAAAATCACTTGGCTGCGCAGCAAAGTGGAAAGAAAGGATAATTGCGAATGCAAAGCAGGTGCAGGGCTGAGAATATCGACTCACATTCACAATGGCTCTTGGAAAAATGGGGATAAAGGAAGGAAATAAAAAGGGGAAAGATATCGAACTTGTTTCGAACAAGGAACTTATTCAAGAAAAAACTAGAGGACCCAGTTTCCCAATTGCTATCCGCTCAACACAACCAATTATATGCGATAGATTATTATATGGTTTATTTTTAAGATTTCATCATTATTTACAATTTACAATATTCAGTTATCGATAGTATTTGGAATGATAAGATACTTCGATTATCTGACAATAAGCGAGAATGGATTTAAGTGGGGGAAATTGGAGAATGTCGAGATTCTTTTGCGATTTGCATCCTTAAATGGAAAACTTTATATTATTGGAGAACAGAAGAAGTAAATTTTGAAAGCAATTCTTATTATCTATAAAATATTTAGTTTTGTATCCTTGAAGTTTTGTCTGTTTCCGATTCTTCTGCTTCTGTTGGGAATCGAATTTCTCAAATCGCTGATATGAAATATAGAAGATTTGGTTATTCTCTAGTTGTTACCATTGAAAATAATCATTACTTATTGACTTCAATAATTTTATCACGAAGATGAAAATCGTTAAAAGAATATTCAGAATATATTTTTTTAAATCTGATTTGCTACTGAATGTTCGCTAATTAAACATTGATGTTCAAGAAACTTCTCATTATTGCTACCTCAAATCTCAACGAAGTTGTTAATAATTATTTTTTTATTTCATTGCTTTTATCAATAAAATTCACAGTAAGGGAATTCAAATAGACTAAAATGATTATTCTGTCAAGGTTAACATTTCACGATAAAGTCAATGATGAAGGAATTGTGAAAACTGAAAACCTTGAAATTTTTCATAACGAAATTGTTCATCATTGTGAACTTGTGTCATCAAAAAAGATGTTGCATGTTGTTGCCTTTATCAGTTTGTACTGCGAGAAGAGAATCACAGCGGATGCTATTGATTTTTAACAGGGCTGGAACCCAAATGTGTTTTATCATGATGATAGAGCGAAAAATGTTATAATAAAATGTATTTGGGTTCCAGCCCAGATTTAAAATATGATTTTTCCAATTTAGCTGAATGGTTTCCATTGGAATCGATCTGGGAACGACCTATTCCTGCGTTGCAATCATAGAAAATGACAAACCAACGGCCGTTCATAGTGATGATGGTTTGTTAAAGTTATTTCAACTGAAGAACAAAATAATTATTCTTTAGGCAAATACACCATTCCTTCTGTGGTTGCCTTTTGCGATGATGAAATTCTGGTGGGGAATCCTGCCTTGAATTGCGACACAGATTTAAAGAATATCCTTTATGGTGATTTTTAGTGAGACTTCTCCAAAAATGATATCTTTTAGATTCGAAGCGTCTGATTGGGTGGCATATTTTGAACGACTTACCCATAGCTGACGATCGACAGCTATGGACATTCAATGTGGATACGAGAAGTGTTCATAGAATGCAATTTTATCGAATACGTTCAGATAAATTTAGAACTCTGCCGGATACATTTTGAATAAAGGAAAACCTAATGAGAGGTTCGTAATGCCTGAAGAAGTTTCAGCTGAAATACTCAAATATCTGAAGGATCAAGCAGAGGCAAGACTTGGATATCATAATATTGAATTGCAATTCACAGAGTACACTGCTTTCCTCCATTTCAATCATTTGGCATTGCTCGATGCTATGAAGTGAAAGTAGTTGTTCAACCATGCCAACTAAAATGAAACGAATTCCATAAATTATGATAACCTTGTAAAATGTTATTATCGAATCATCTACTAAATTTATTCCTATTTTTAAGAAGTACACAAATAAAAAAGTGACAAAAGCTGTAGTCACTGTACCGGCTTCTTTCAATGATAGGCAAATTGCTGCAACGAAGAAAGCGGCTGAAATGGCTGGATTGAAATTGAAGGATTTGTTACAAGAACCGACTGCCGCTATACTTGCATACATAAGGAAATATAAATTGGAAAGATCAAAAATAATTATATTCGACTTTGGAGGAGGTATTAAATCCGTTTAAAAAATCATTATAATCGTATTTAGGTACTCTCGACATAAGTATTGCTCAAATTAAGCAAGATGAGTATGAATTGAAAGCTATAACTGGGGACTCTCACTTAGGTTGTAGCAAAGCATTATGAAATTTTAGTAAGGACGATTTTAGGGGGACAAGATTTTGATAGTCTAATTATGAAATACGTTATTGGTGAATTCCGGAAAGCTTCAGATTATGATATTTACGAAAAGCCTAGACTGATCAAAAGATTGAGAACTGAATGCAGAAATGCAAAAGAATTTTTGTCAGCTTCAAATAACACTGTTAATATTCACGTATGGAGTTAAGATCACTTTGAAATTTCTAAAAAAATTTAGTTGATTTAGCTGGATATAAATGATGATATTGCTATCAATGTTCAGCTTTCGATAGAAAAGTTCAATGATTTATGCAGTGACTTATTTGACAGAACAATGGTATATGTTGATAGAGCACTAAATATGGCACAATTGTCACCAGATCAGCTTGACTATGTGGTAGGAGTTTAATTTGATAAAATATGCTAATAAACAACACTTAGATATTAGTTGGCGGATCTACTAGAATACCTGAAATTCGGCAAAAATTGGAAAATAAATTTGGAAAATCGAAACTGAAGTTTGATATAAATCCCGATGAAGCTGTTGCTTATGGAGCCGCTATTGCTGCGAATAGTCCAGAGGTTCCATCAAAACATCTTTGAGAAGGTTCCCGAAAACTTCCCCATAGGGTTAAGTTCGGGAAGTCTTTGGGAACATCGATTTTCCGAAAGAATTTCAAAGGTTCCAAAATGTCCCGTTGATTCGGGATGTTTCGAAACTTTCCCTAGAGTTACACAAAAGTACGCATTTTCAAAGTATTAATTATGAATTATTTTAGGATGGAATTACAAAAAAAATAATTCACTTCTTTCGGAAACCGATAAAGTATGAGCCATTAGATGAAAAGCAGATTTTATTCTATTGTAAGACAATTACCTTATAAATTAAAAATAAAATAATATAGATCGAGAAAATATATGCTTGTTCAATTCATATACCTGCTCAGTAGAAGGGATTGCAAACTTCTTCAATTGGCATCAGCCATATCAACTAGCAACTACACAGAATAAAGTAAATTCTTATGTTCGTTATTTTTAATAATTTCTTAAGCCTCAGATTTTTGGAATTAACGAGCCTACATTTGAAATATATAACTTGAATACTCGACAAATTTCAAGAGGTCTTATCAACAAATCCATGGATGATCAATTCAAAGAATTTACAGGTCCAAATCCTCCTGAATGGCGTGAATGGGCATCTGTCGCCTATTTTAAAGATAAATTGTATTATTTGGGTGGATACAGTTTTGAAAGGAGAAAATGGACAGATTGTGTGGATGTAAGAAGATTGAATGAAAATCCATAGAATAATTTATTCAGGTTTTAATAGATAAAATAGATGGTAAATGGCAAACAGGACCTGCTTTTCCTCTTCCAATTTATAAAGCTCGAACAATAACACACGATGGAAGTTTATACGGTCACATTATAGCATATTCATTCTTCTAATTATGGATATTCAGTTATTTATGATAGAAAGATATATCGATTGTCAGACGATGAACGGGAATGGATTGAAATTGGAGAGATTTTAGAACTACGACGTTCTTTCGGAGTTGCATCGTTAAATGGAAAAATTTACATAAATGGAGGATTGAGGTCGTTAATTTTGTATCACAAATAATGTATCATTATATATTTAGTTATCCTAATGGATTAAAATCCTGTCTGTGTTTCGACCCCTCAGCTCCAGTTGATAGTCGAATTTCTCGAATCGCTGATATGAATTATGCAAGAGCGAATCATTCACTTGTTGCTGCGAATGAAAAATTGTATGCAATCGGAGGGTGAGCTGAGATTGTGATTATTTTTATACCAAATAGTTGTTAACTTAGATTTCAAAACATTGAATGTGGCAATTTTTGCAATTCAATCGAGGAATACGACCCACAAACGAACAAATGGAGAGAAGTCGGAAAAATAGCATAAAATAAAGCTTGATTATAATAATCTCAGATTTTATATAGAAATTTTATTCAATAAAATGTGAAATAATAATTTAATTTCAATGCACATGATACAGACAACTCTCGAAAACATCCAAAAGTGATAAGGAAAAATTGTAATTGAAATGAATATTCCTTTTAATCAGGGTTGTACGAACTGAATTGAACTTGGAACTGCCTGGAAGTTCAGTTCAAGTTCAATTTTTTCGAACTTCAGACAGCCTTGATCCTGTCATTTACTCTCCATTATTTGTGACAACGTCATTACCAGAAAATTTGATTGTTTTAAATACGGTCGAATAAATTCAAGAAAAACAATGAATAGTTGATAGCATATCGAAAATTGATCAACTTATGTTAACACACCCCTCGAAAATATCCACTCTGGAGTGAGTTATCCAGAAAGTACGGTAATTAGCAATCATTTTCGAAAAACGTATCCCAAAATTTGTTAATCTCTAATCAATGTATATGTTGATTCAGTACGAAATATATGAGCTACTTAATGTTTTTTTGTTTAATTTTTCGAAAATCCTTCTTACAAATCACTAACATTTTGGCCAATTTCTATAGTTAAGGGCACTTTTCAAAAAAAAAATTCGTAGATACCCTGTTGTAAGTCGGATTAACCTAAAATTTTGGGGGTATATGAATGATATATCAGTAAAAATGTGGCAAAAATTTGAACCGGATTACTTCATGTCTTGCGGGTAGGAAGGCCAAAAAGTCGTAGGGGTCTATATAATTATGAACAGCAGTGTAGATCCCGTTCAATTCTACGTCATTCGGACTTGCTAGACTACGGTCATAAATATGAAGACAATTTTAACCCAAAGGCTTTTTGAAAGTGGTCACGAAACACCTCCAAAATCACCTGCAGAATCAATGAAG
>LIAE01007162.1:6765-24279 GCA_002287525.1 Diploscapter pachys
GTGAGCTCGCTGTTAACTAACTCACAGTTAGATTCTCTTAACAGTGAGCTTGCCGTTAACTAACTCGCAGTTAGTAGCAAAAATACGACCACTTGCAGTTAAATCTCTCACTTTCCCATACTATTTCGCACTTTTTTGCACTTGACTAACTCGCAGTTAGCATTTTCTAACTCGCAGTTAACGATTCCCTTAACTCGCAGTTAAGTTTCCCTTAACGGTGAGCTCGCCGTTAGTTAGCTCGCAGTTAGCAGCAAAGAATACCACCACAGAAAATTATATCAATTCTTTGCAACTTATTCAAAAAATTCATCATACTTTCACAATAAAATTGCTGAGTACGTTTCAAAAGTTCCTAAAATAAATGGTAATATTGTCAATTTTCAGTATGTATAATCAATGAATATTGAATAAAAGGCCCACCTGATTTTGCCTGTTTGCCAGCTGAATGGTGGACCTGAGCATCTTGTGGAGGAGCCATCTGTGTTCGGGCTCTCGGCCGATCAGGTATCTCAGCACGAGCAGACGGAGCAGGGAACGATTGTCCGGATCGGCAATCAGGTGGTCCGCGAGTTGTTCTGGAAAACAATAAATTTGAAAATATATCCTAGAAAATTTAATTGTGCCATTCTATAGAAAACTTGATTGAAACTGCTCTATAAGGTAAAAAAATTGCCTAGAATATTTTCGATAAGCATTGTTTTTTTTTCAAAAATTATATTTTTCCCCGAACCTTGCCCTTCATCGGTGTGTCGAATTGCAAGCAGCAAAAGTTCGATGATAGACGAAGCGAGCGCATCCACGGTACGGCAAGCGACTTGAAGGAGCCTGGAAATTCAGTTTAATGAAAAGTGTTAAATCGGCGATTCCCCTTTCAACAACACAATCTGGAAAATGCCATAAAATCTTCATCTTGGTGAATTTTCTAGGTAAAAGTTAAATCTTTTGTTATATTTTCACATATTTCGTTTTTCTATGTTTCACCTAGACTTCATAGACATTAATGATGTTTGAATTTTACTAGTTTACCATTCCCGCTTTTCCAAAATATCGCCAAAAATGTTACCAATTGATATTCCTCTCGGCAATCGATTTCCAAGTAGCGAGT
Source organism: Diploscapter pachys (assembly GCA_002287525.1). NCBI lineage: Eukaryota > Metazoa > Nematoda > Chromadorea > Rhabditida > Rhabditidae > Diploscapter > Diploscapter pachys. The sequence continues at coordinate 7,871 of LIAE01007162.1, forward strand.
CTCTGCGCGGCGAGGGCATTCAGACTACCGACCAATTCGACCATGTCCGTTAGCTGCTCGTGCTGATGGCCGCTGGAAGTTAAAAAATAAAAAAGCAATAAAACCAATTAGGTTGAAAATTATATTGGTTAATTTGATACTCAATAAAAAGTAGATTTCACAAAAAATTTCATGGGAACAATCCCAAATATTTGGCAATAGCCATGTGTTGTTTCATCGTAGAAACTTCAATGTAATTTTAGATATGCTTCAAAAATTTTATATAGAAAAAAGTTTAAATTTTCAAATAATTTTTTTTGCGTTATCCGATTTTAGTTTCAAAATTCTAATCAGACGTTGGGACGTTTTCCACTGCAAATATCCCCTATGTGGGGTGAATGTATCCCAGTCAGTTTTGAATTACTATTCTTAATAATAGAACGAGAGATGATCGAATTTTTGCGGTGAAAAACATTCCAACGGCTGACTCTAATGCCCACTTCAAATTGGCGTATTTCCGCTTGAGCGTCTCCAACTGCTGGATCATTTTGTAGGCGTCCCTCATGACTCGGCACTTCTCTCTGAAATTAAAATGATCGACTTTTTGCTGTTAGATTTTCGAAAATTTTTACCTATCGCCATCACAGATCGCGTGGAGCAGCTTCTTGGAATACTTGACGAGACTCGGATAATTTCTCATCGACTGCATCTCACAGACCACCTGAAAGAAATTGTGCGCTTCAAATAATAGGCGATAGAAATCTAACCAGCGGTCTGATTTTCAATTGTTCGAATAAGTTTTTTTTTAAAATGCGACAAGTTTTCAATTCAAAATCGAAGTTTTAATGATCAGTTTGCTGATTTGCTGTGCACTTCTAAAAATTTCTAACCTTTTGCCACTTGGCGTCGAATTCCAGGTCCTTTTTGATTTTCTTGAGCTGGGCGGGAATTTTCAGGGCCACATCCGTCAAGAGTTGCATGTAGTGGGTCTTTAAATTTATTTTATTATTTTTTAGAAAAAAATTAATGTTCTTACGCTGATTTTCTCGTGCTCTTCCTCCAAGGCCTGTTCGGGGATGATGTTTCTTGCTGCCAGATTTTGCGCATTCGCTTCCACCTGTTGGCGCTGAAATTTGAACTTGTGAGATTTTCATTTTTCTTTCTTTCAAAACTTCAAATTTGATTCTTTTAGAAATTAAAAAAATCATTTTTTTTTTCCAAAATTTAACGAAAATTACCCTGATTTGAGAGACCTTGCCCTGCTTCCAGATCGGGGCGACGTGAAGCGCGATCTTCAAGAAGAAGTCCAGCGCGTCGTTTTCCAGCAGGAGTTGGGCGATCTGAAAGTCGCTTTTATTTTGATTTATCCCAGTACCAGACTTTAGTTTTGCACACTCCCATGTTAAACATGACACTGAGAGTGTCAAAAATTCTAAGGCCTGATCCCAGTCTCGTGTCAACACGATTGACTATGAAAATAAATAATTGCTTTTAGGGGTTTTTTTTAAACATCAATTATTTCTTTAAACTGACTCTTTCAAAAAACTTAAACTCCTACATTTTCGAGCATTTTCTGGATCTGCTTCTTTCTGGAGGACTGCTCGTCCAGTTGAGTTGATGAGGTCTGAGTCGATACCGACGTCAGGGAGGCATTCTCATCCAAATAATCCGCTTCAACCGAGGTTGCGCGACCATCCACGATGTCGATCTACAAATATTCGACTTTAGTTTTGAAACAAAACAAGTCGGAACCAGAGCTGTAAACGTTTAGACGTGCGTGCGCGTATCTAGACATTTACAGTCCTGGTGGCTGTCTTGCGCATATAAAATTGTGAAATTTTGTCACCTTTTTCTTGGGATCTAATCTGTCGGTGAACTTGCTGATGAGAACGGAGATGATTCGTAGGAAAAGAAGTCGTCTGAAAACTTTTTAAATCAAATTTCTAACTTTCAGATTGGGAGAAGGGCTAAAAGCCGGATATCATGATTTTATTATAAGAACATAAAATTTTAGCTAAAGTTTAGAATTTGATGAGTTTATATGAGCTGGCTCTCTGTATTTACAGACGGATTGAGGACATAGGAAAAGAAGAAGACGAGTCGCGTCTGTAAATACAGGGGCCATATGAATTGATACCTGTAGTTGACATCGTTGATTTCAACAAGGGGCACTTTTGTGTCATCTCCTGAAAATTCGATGTTTTTAAAAATAGGTTTCAAAGTTTTTTTGAATCAAAGCAAATAGTTATAATTAGTATTCTGGCTGTTTGAAAAAGCCCAACCTTGAAAGCTCAGTTTGACTTCTCTCTCTCTCAAACTTGATACGAGTCAATGATCGGATTAGGTTATCACCAGCCAAAAAAGCTACCAAAGGTCATATTAGATATGTTTCGAAAAACCGGTAAAGTACCCCGAGTGTATGTTTCATTAATAAGTGCTCCTTCGTAGTCTTAACAAAAAATTTCAAGTCCGACCTTTAGCCTGCGCCCAGTCGATGCATCTGACCATTTGCTCGACGTGGGGCTGGAGTTTGGCGGGGTTGAGGTTCGACATGATCACGATCGCGATCAGGATCATCGAGGAGGAGTCGTTCTTTCTGGAAGCAAACAAATGATTTCTAAATGACGGACAAATTTATGAAAGTTCGTTTCCAAAAGTTGACAAAAAATCAGCTCGCTGTACTATACACCGAGACAGTCATTTTTCTTATTTCTCTCATTTGCCCTAAATTCCCTTATCCTAAAATTCGGCATCTAATACAGACAAGGTGTCGGTGTATAATACAAGAGGCCAAAAAAGACAAATCTAGGATATTGTTGTCGATTTTAGTCGGAAAAACTCACCCCAATAACAGCCCACTGTTGATATTAATCTCCGAGTTGACTTTGTGCAGAATCGCCGTCAGTAGGTAGTTCATCCAGCTTAGGTCTGCAAAAAATAAAATGTTCCAAAAAATTCTAATATCGAAATTTTATTCAACTCGATAATAAATTGATTTTTAAATGGAAGAAAAAGAAATGTTTCAAAAATTCTCCAATATCGAAATTTTTGTTATACCTTCAGTTCACATATCGCTTAATTACAAAATAGTTTTTTTTCTAAATCGAAAATTTTCCCACCTCTATTCTCGACTCCCTCATCGTCGTCGTTCATCAGTTCACCCATGAGTTGTTCGACGTCGGCTTTGTTGTCGTCGGGCGTCAGAAGGCGGGCTTTCTCGTAGAACGGACGGAGGGCGGCGAATTTCAGCAGTGAGAGCTGCTTGGATTCTTTGAAAGCCTTGTAGAGAATTCGGTCGTCCCGAGCTGCCACTGAACAGGAGTAGACCATCACCTGGAAAACAATCAATATCAGACTTGCACGTTTCTCCGAGCCGCATTATTCCTTAATCGATGGCTTATTTTAGGTGGTTTTAAACTACTATCTCTCATCACATGGCCTAGGGATGATGAATTTTTGCAATTGTTTTCTTATAAATCTGATCAATATATTTTTTTTAAATCCGAAAGTTTCCCTTTTTAGATTCACAATTCACCGCGCGAGAACAATAGCGAAATTTCTCGTCAACACATTACTTTTCAAGAAACATACTTCATCTTCCCTTCGAAAATCATTATTTCCCTCTCCAGATAAGTTTTTGCTGAATCTTTCATAAAGTTAAGGAAATTTATTTCTGATCATGTCTTAGAATTCGTATCCAAAATCGACTTTGCTTGAAACCTACACAAATGATTATTTGGAAACCGCGGAACATAGCGCGAAATAGTATGGGGGATGATAGGCTTTCTTTTCCCACACTATTTCTCAATGTCTTGTGTTTCGCGGTTTCCAAGTTGCCATATAAATTACTTGTTTCCCAAAAATTCGCCCTACCTGAGTGAGATGTCTGATTTTCTGCGCGACGAGGGGATTTTTCGATTTGCCGAACAGGTCGAAGTAGATCGACACCAGCTTTTCCGTGTTCTTGTCGTTCTGACTGACGTAGACGAAGATCGTCGCGATCACCACTTCCAGGATCGAGATCAGGCTAAAAAATAATGGTGATTAGTTGGGTAATTATCTGATCATCGGAAAAAGGTAATTGTTCGAAAGTTAATTACCCTACTTATCAACGAACTAATTTAATTACCAGGTCAAAGACGTAGTGAATTGACAGGTGTCCAGCTGTCTGCAGAGCATTTGCACGAACGCCACCGGCGAGCCGAAAACTGAAAAAATCGATGGTTAACATTCGTTTCATCGGATTTTTCGTCTTCATAAGAAAAGCCTTTCAAATATGCTTTAAAATAATGTGCATCAGTTTAAAGATCTGCATTTGACGATTCCATTTTTTAAAGAATGCCACATTTAGGAATAATGATAATATTTATATTTCAAAAGAAATTCTCCTTTCGACCTAATTAATATGGGTTCAATTCGGCGCTCCTGCTTCTATCTTCTTTATCAATCAAATCGGAAAATCCTTCTCACCACTATGAATGAGTCCATCAATCACTTTCCATCTGGTGTACATGGCCATTTTGAGTTGGACGATGACGGGCAGGACGAGATCGTGCGGGAGTCTGAATCCGACCACGTCGAACTGCTTCAACTCGGCGATCAGGTATTTGTCCTACAAAAATTGCAACTTTCAAATCATGTAAATTAATTACATTTCACGTCGTTATTAGTTTGAAAATTCTTGAAACCTAACTAATTTACAAGATGTATTTTCTTCTCATAAATATAGCATATGTTTCAAGGTTTTTCGAAATAACAGTAAATTTGTGCGAATAATAATGATAAGGGTACCTTTGCAAAGTCTGATTGAGAAAAGAAAGAATTCGAAACTTTTATTTCAAAACTCGGATTTTGATTTCGTTTTTCCTCAAAAATAGCATTCCTCAAGAAAACCCCCACCTTGAACATGTAGTACTCGATTCTGTCCTTGGTCACTGCCCTCAGCAGATGTTTTGCCGCAGCGATCACATCACAATGGCTGCTCTTCAGACTGAAAGATCACTTTTTTTAAAAAAACATTCTGTCATTTCAACCCTAATTAAAAAAGCTTAACATTTATAAATTTAGAGCTGTTTACTCCAAGTTCGAAATATTTTATGATTTTTTACCTGAGTTGTTGCTCAGAGAGCTCGTGCAGTTTTCCCTTGTCCGCTTCGATCGACTTCTCAGCGATCAATTTCGAGATCAGATAGAGGTAGGCTCGCACGATTTGATCGGGGAGGCTGAACAATTTGCCACTTCGGAATTTTTCGAAATTGTTTTCATTTTTAGTCAATAAGGTAGCAAAATCAACGGGAAGTTTTCCATTTGATTCTATGAAAATTGTGAAACGTACAATGAGATCTTCTTTCACTTTCATATTTAGTTAATCAATATCACCTTCCTTCAACAATCTTCCTTTCTTTCAACGAATTTTGAAACTTTTTTTCTCAAAACCCCAACCTAGCCGGAGGCCTGCAAAATCTCTGCGTTCTCATGGCTCCGAACTCCTTGCTGGAGACTCCAAACAGCCGCAGGGAAATGATCGTGATGGTGTGCTGTGTGGCCGGTTGACGATGTCTGAACGTCAGACGGATCGCTCGATTCTCCAAAAGCATCGACTCCTGGAAATTTCAAAATTTTCGTTTTTATTTTTAATTATTTTTGAATACGCTTCAAAACAGTTCTAAAAATAGCTCACGAAAGTCCGTGTATTGAAAATAATTTTAAAAAAAAAGTAACGTTCCAACCTGTCGCGTGAGACAGATGTCGTAGAATCGTTTCACGTTGGTGAAGATGAACACCGTCCGGTTGATAGCTGGGATGACCATCTCCTAAATTTGAAGTCATGATTTTTGTTAGCTTAAACGTAGTTGTTTTTTTTAACTCGAACTTAATCTTAAGTCTAAATCAAAATATTCGTCCTTAATTTTACCTGTGGATAGTTTGACGCGGGGACTTCAAGTCTGATCGCTCTGACCACTACTGGCTCAACCACGCGGATCGTCACATCGAACTCTTCGGCCTGAAACTTTTTGTATTTAAAAATACTCCCAGACAGTTTTCCTAATTCTACCTATTCTTCAGCACTGAACATTTTAAAAAATGCAGATTTCAATATTTTTAAATCGCGATATTCCTTATAACTTTGTTGTAATTCAGCTATTTTTAAGCCGGTGTACCTGAATAGCGACCACGGGACTCGCTCCAATCGTGTTGAACCTCGTGTGCAAATCCTCAGTGCTGTAGTGTTGTTGCAGGATCTGGGATGTGATTTCCGTTCTGAAAATGTCGTTGTTTCAAAAAATTCCATAGAACTAAATCTGTTCAAATTTCGATTGATCGTCTCAGATTATCCGGAAAATATAACACATCAAAGATGAACTTTGATAAGAATATGTTTCAAACAATTCCATAAAGATGACTAATTCGCCTAGATCAATTGAAGATGGTAAGTCGCTTCTTTCCAAATAAAAAAGAAATCCTAAATTTGCCCTCGAAATTTCTAACCTCGTGATCGGCTCGCACTTTTCCATCATGGGGATCAGATCCTCTTTTGCGAGTTGATCAGCCACGTTTTCCTCGTTGATTTCGACGATTTTGTGGGAGACCTGGAGCCAAGTTTGTAAATTTCGAAACTATTTTTCGGCCCTACCAGGGGGCAGCCGTCAATCCACAAGTCGGCCAGTTGCCTCCAGACGAGTTGATGAGCCATGATAGTGGGCATGTCTTGGAAGAACGTCAGGGAAATCACCTGGAAATATCAATTTTCATATTTTCCAAATGTTTCAAGTTTTGAAGTCTTCTCTCTCGATAAGACACGCTATCTCATTTTATGCGATTCGAAAACGTTGCAACGTCTGATTTCGACCTACCGTATGCCTGGTGGTGGGTGTGTAGATCTGATGTCCAAACGCACTTCGGTACAGATTCGTCGATTGGACGTTGAGTCTCCCATTTTCCGAGAAACTCATTGCGATCAAGTGGTTGGCCTGGAAAAATGCATTTTTAATTTATTTTCTTATTTTTCTTGTAGCTTTTCTCTTATTACTGTCTCAACAAGTTTTTAATATTTAAAAATTGGAAAGTTGAACATTTTTAGTTTTTTATCCCTAATGCAATCTTTTTTTAATTTTCGAACTGGCAAAAAACCAATAAATCAATATTATATTTATAGATTTTCCTTTTTCGTTGTTTTACCTGTGGGTAATTGAGGCAGGTGATAATGCCACTGCTCTCCTGCCAGCAGCTAACAGGCCAGGGCAGGGCGATCTTGGTCCATTTCCAGTGCTCTTCAACCGAGGGATCTTCGGGAAACGCCGCAACCATGGTCGCTTTCTCGAACGAGATGAACACTGTGTTGTAGGCCTGTGAATTTTTATTTTGAAAAGTTATAGACGTAATTTCTTCTCATTTAAAAATATTTGAGTTTCTTCGAATTGTCGTTTTCATAATATATTTGTTGTTTTTGAACATATTCCAATACTGGAAACGATTATATTTTAAACAAACTACTACAATTTCCCCAATATCTGAAAGATATTTCAAACATTTGATCTCCTTTCAGAATTTTTCAAATGTTTCATACCTCCGAATAGAACAGAGAGATGGAGCCGCCGTGACCTGGCATTTGAGAATTCGGAGCGGGTAAACAGGCGATCGTGTTCGTCAAGAAATAGGACATGTTGCTGGCGCGACTCTGGAAAATCTTCTCACTCATTATACTACTTATTTAGCTTATTGTCAAGCCAAAATGGGCAATTTTTGTACTTGTCAAAGTTTATCGATGACAATATCTCTTAGACGAACGTTAAACATTTGTTTAGGAGAACTGCTTACATTGACGATCTCGTGCTCGTAGAACAATCCGGTGCTGCTGAGAATCAAGGCCCAGACCGTCTGAAATATCTCCACTTTTAATTTTTCAAGCTCAAAATTTAAATTTCCACCCCTAATTAACTTTCGTGTATTAATTTTACCTCTGGCGTATTTTCATCGTTCTGTCCTCGCTCGTTCTTCTTCTTCTGCATGACAACCAATTGCACGTCTTCGATATTGCCCAGGGGCAAAACCATTTCCTCCACGAAGTTGGTCGTATCTTGCATGGGATCGTAGATTCTGAAAATCCGAATTTACGAAAACTCATAGGTTTCCGATTCTTTTTTTAGATTCCATAAAAAGTTTTGAAATTCTACTCTTGCAAAATGACTGGAACTTAGAGGCAAGTACTATATGATGGAGGGTCTTTCCTACAGTATTTTTTCCTACTCTAATCTCCCAACCCTATCTCGAACTAAATACTCCGTCCTCTCCACCAGATAGTAGCTGCCTAACTTGGAAAATATCAATTTTCTTAAAAATCCTGGACTACTGTATTCTTCTTAATTTTACCTGACGAATTGCATGGTAACGACGGCGACGAACGACTGCGTTTTGGTGTGCGCCCAGACGCACTTGATCACCTGATTCGTGACGTGAATCGGAGGCGCACCGAGTGGAATCACATCGTTTATCTGGAAATTTGAAAATTTCACTTTCTTCAGTCGGTAACCTGCAAACCGCGAGACCACGAGATATGGAGAAAGTGTGAGAAAAGAAAGCCGATCATTCCCCATACCCTACCCTAACCCTCTATACTATTTCGCGCTAGGTCCCGCGGTTTCCAAATAGCCTTTTCAAATATGTTTCATCTCTCGTCCTAATCAACATTTTTTAATAAAGACCAATTGACAATAAGCTAATTAAGCAGTAAAAAAGCAAAATTCATTCTTTTCTGCTGTAACAAAGACTACCTTTAGGAATCATTGAAAGGTTAAATATTTTTAGATGTGCTTCACAAAAACTCCAATCTAGATTTTATTTCCCTAAAGTTAGCGACTTTGGCTCATTTCATTCTGCAAAATCGCATATTGAACGCCTATTTCTCGAAATAGGTTTCACAAAAAACTCAGTTCAAAACTCGATTTCTCCATGATCAGTAGTTTGTCGAACATTATTTTAATGAAAAGCCCTCACCTTGATGGAGTACTTCTCGATCAGTTCCCCTTCATCGTTGATCGTCGCGATGAGGACGTCATTTTGCCCAGAAATGGCGATTTTCCTCCCACTCGCTGCGATTCGATAGCCCACAAACCCGAGCTGTTCCGTAGTGACGCGGGCGTTCTGAAATATCGGTTTTCCAAAAATCAATATTTCTGGTAAATTTCAAGGTTTATACAGAAAGAATATTTCTAACATTATAACAATTGGCTGCCACTTGAGAGCTCATGTTTATCCAAATTTAGATTTTTAAAATGTTTCAATTTTTCTCCTTTAATGGTCTTCATTCAATTCAACTCACCCGCGTTTTCACTTGTAGAAACTACAAACGTCAAACTATGCTTCAACCATTTCTCATAAGCAAAAGAAAGGCGTAGTAGCAATACTCGTGTAATAAATTAAAGGAAAACAAAAACACTAAAAGATCATCAAAAATACATTTTAAAAGCAGTGAATTAGTCCAGTGTTTACCTCTTCTAATTATTTTATCATTTTAAAGATCAAGAAAAATACCTAGGGCGACTCGTCCAGATTGAAGAATTTTGAGGATGGGGGATAAGGAAATCAAAATGTTCACCTGAAGCGATTCGGCCAGATCGGTGCTCCATTGGGGCATGATGATTTGCAGCGTCGTCCCTCCGTCGGACACCATCAGCCAGACGAAGGCCAGCTCGGACAGTCGAACGACGACAGACATGTCCCTCGCACGAGAGCGATCTGCCGCGGGGGTCGACTGGAAAATCGCGTTCTTTCATCAGAATATAAATGCCTCAAAAGATTCCAAGACAACGAGAAAATTTGGAATATATTGGGATCATATTTTGTATTCTTATCACTTTTAAAAAAGAACTTTGCCGGCCATTGGGCTCCATCGATGCTTTATCCAGCAAACTTTAAAAGTTATCGAATAAATAAGTTTAAAAATCAGAAATCAAAAGAATAGTAGTTTTTGAAGATGATCAGTGTTTGTGGAAAAACGACTTTTCAAAAATAAATTGTTTTAAAATAATCAGAATAGAAGTCTTTTTAATTTTTAAGGACTTTAAGAAACTTACATTTTCTCCTCCGACTTGATTGGCGGCATTCTGGGCCTGTCCGCCAGTGGAAATCGACGTCGTGGAGGCGTTCACCAATTGGGCCGGCGATTTCGCGTCGATCAGCATTTTCAGGTCCATCTTTAAAAAATATTTGCAAGTTTTGTTCGAAATCTGATGTCCTCAGTAACTAGTGAAAAAGGCTCTTTTATCCCAATTTTCCTTGAAACAAATTTTTAACAACGGAAAGAAATACAAAATTATTACTAATTCTTTTAGCACTATATTTCTAAGAAAACTGAAACCTATCATTTTCAAACTTTTTTGTTAAAAAACCAACCTTCAAATCAATCGCCTCCATGATGGCTGGCCCATCGGTTTCGATTTGCATGGGATGGGTGGCTCTGGAATAAGTTCATATATTTTAACTTAGTTCATTTCAGTAATGAGTCCAAAACGATAACGATTTCGAACTGTTCATTTAGAGTCAATTTTAGGTATGAGAGAAAATTCGTATATTTTATTGTTTCGGTTAATGAAGTGAAACTTCGTGTGTGTCGAAAAATAGGAAGAAAGGACGCGAGAGAGACAGGAAATCGCGTATTACCCTTTTCTCTGTACTCTAACCCCCCTCTTTGCACTCGTTCCCCGTAACGGCGCTTTTTAACAAGCTCTCATTTCATTTGACCGATACAAATACCTAATTGCGTTGAGCTGGGCCTGTCGCTTCTCGTCGATTTTCCACCTCCGATTGTTGCCTTTTTGACACGCCGCGGCCAGCCTCTGCATGCAATCGCCGCCCTTCGTCATCAGCAGCTCGCCGATGATTTTCTGAAAATCTCGGTTTTTTTTGTTTAAATTTAAGCGAAAGATTTTAGTTTCAAATTTCAAATACGTTGAAACATAGTTTTTTGCGCATTTTTGAATCTCATCCTTTCATAACATTCCTTCATTAAAAGCCTGATTTCAAAATTTTTTTTTTCTATCCAGTCGAAAACCTCAGAAACTTGTGCTTCCGAGAAATTTCGCTTTTCCTATTTGCTTGAAACCACCTACCGCAAAGGGCTCGATCTTGGTCCAGTCGAGTTGCATTTCCTGATGGAAGACGAAATCATTCGGCAGAGGGGCGACCGTTTGCGGGGGCGGATGTAGCGGAGGCGTTCTTCCCAACGAAGCATTCATGGCGTTCGGGGCGTGCGCGGTTGACGTCATCGAAGCGCACTTCGCGTGACCGCAGTCGCAGAAAAACGAGCCGCGTTTGCTGAAATTTTTAGATCTTGTTTTTTTTCTAAATTTTATTTCAATAAGTTTCAACATATTTAAAAAAAAAATATATCTTGACAAATTCGATGAATTTCCATTAGAACGGGGTGCGCGATCATAAAAACTCATTTTTGCACTACTTTCTTGTGGTCACGCGTATCGGCTCTAATGAGGATTAATACCAGCCAGACTTGGTTGAACAGATGATTAAAAAACAAGAATCTCAAAAGTCAATTGTAATAAGCTTCAAATTATTGTCGATTGTAAAAGAGGTGACCATTGCTTAGTGCCCTTCGCAACAGGTAGGTGCGAAACGCGTCGCGTCCTCATGCGTTGCGGCTTCCATTGTGAAAAGCATTTTCACACAAAATTCTCGTTATTTTTTTATTTTCTGTCGAATTTCTCAATCATCCGCTAATTAATGGCAATTAGCGCCAATTATGATTAAATGATCGATTTGTTGAGTGGAAATTTGCTTTTATTTCGTTTTTAGCGATTGTTAGACGATTTATTGAAATTGAAACATTTTTAATGATGTTCCTCTACAGAAATTTTAAAATTAGCGATAATTGGTAGATGTTTAGGGAGTAATTACAGATACAGATTTTAATTTCGTCTTATTCTGTGTTTTTCGTAATTTTTCGCCAGTTTTTTGCCTTGTTTTTCGATAAAATGATTCCTTGAGCATAATTTTCAGGCATGGGCAAGTCCGGCCAGTTGCGTGCCGTCCTGCAACGAGCCCCTCCAAACCAGCGTCACCCTTTCGTTTAAGTTCACCTGTTACTGGTCTAGAAATCTAGAAATCGCTAAAAAACGAAATAAAAGCAAATTTCTACTCAACAAATCGATCATTTAATCATAATTAGCGCTAATTGCTATCAATTAATGGATGATTGAGAAATTCGACAGAAAATCAAAAAATAACGAGAATTTTGTGTGAAAATGCTTTTCACAATGGAAGCCGCAACGCATGAGGACGCGACGCGTTTCGCACCTACCTGTTGCGAAGGGCACTAAGCAATGGTCACCTCTTTTACAATCGACATTATCTTGATAAGCAAAAGTATACGTTAAAAGCCAGTTAGTATGTCTTGTTTATAAGAAAAAAAAAAGAATCCTCACCTGTACGACAAATCGTGTCCCCTGTGACAGTTGACTGCGCAGACCGTACACACTCCAACCGTGTCGACCATATTGCATGTATAGCAGTTATACCAATGCTGGTTGACGAACTCTTCCTGAAACAATTGGCAAATAACTACAAGTTAAAAACGATGGGTTTCAATCTAAAATCAGTTTAATTTCAGATTTATTTTAGTGAGATTAACTATTAAACTCCGAGTTATTTTAAAGTTCATTTTAGCTCTAAAATTAATTTTAAAATATGTAAGTTTAGCCTAAAAATTTAAAGTTTTCGATTTTTTACCTGGGTGGTCGAATAAGTGCACAGCGGGAGAAGGCCCGAAGCGGACGTTGAGGACTGGAGAACCGTATTTGAGGCGCGGCTCACTGAAAAAGGCAAAAATATTAGGTTTCAAAAAGATTCAAATCATTGAAATTCTCAAAAAATTTAATTGTATGGATCCAGGAGTTGCAAATTTAGACCCGAAAAAAAACCCGATCGGGTCTCAAACTTGCAATCCTGCATGAGTCCTTGCGCAGTTAAAGCAGTAATATTTGTTTCAAGTATAATCTGCAAGAAGAGTTTTGTCGACAATTCAATGGTTAGTCAGGAGATTGGGTTCAAAGCTACAAAAAGTGTCAACTTGTCACTTTCAACACATTGCCCTACCAGACGACGAGAAAGACGCGTTGGTCGAAGCGACTGAAGTGCTGCTGCTCTGTATGGCTCTTCGCATCGCACTCGACACCGACGCAGCACTTCCCTTGCGGACGATCGAAGCCTAAACATGTTAATTTTCTCAAAAATTTCTAGAATTTTTCATTTTTTTCGCAAAATTTCCTATTATAATAGACTTCCTCTTCAAAATTCTAAATTTAGAAAAATGTTAACAATTCGATCATATGGAATTTTTAGTCAAGGCTTTTCGTACTGTAGCTTTTCACTTCGAGCAAATCTCGAAATTAAAAAAGTCCAATTTTTCAAAAAATAAACAAATCGAACCTTGATATATTCTGAATCGCTGAAGTAGCCAGGCTGGTCATTTTCCTGCTCCTTTGGCTTGTTTTTCGTCGCCCTCGCCAAGACGCCGTTCACGTATTCCATCAGGGCAAATTGCAGCATGAGCTCGAAAATTTGGGGGTGCTGAAATTAAAATTTTTTCAAAAACAAGAATTAAGGCATGAACATTTGAATGTTTTTTTCACTTATTTTCAGATTTTTCGAATTATTTAATTTTTGAAAGAATTTCCAGAAATTCTCACATAATTTTTCTTCGACTTTTTTACATCATTAGTTGTTTATTATTGGATAATAGATGCGCTAGTCAAATTAAAAATGTAATAATTTGACTCATTTTTGATCTTTCTGAAACCTATCATTTTTTTAATTTAAAAATTCTCACATCAGCATGCTCGACAGGTCGTTCTCCGGAAATCGCCTTCAGAATGTTGTCGTCCACGCTCAGATGCGTGACCAGGTAGTTGGTCGCGAACTCGAGAAGCTGAAATTTATTATTCTTAAAATTAAGCCTTTAGAAATAAAAAAAATTTGAATTCTCATGTTGAAAACATTCGTTAGAAACTAGCTGTAATATGCTTTCAAGAAGAACGTTTCATTTTGATTTCCCGAAACCTACCTTGAATTGCATGTCCGCATCAGCGTATTTGCAGAAGAGTCTGATGGCGGTCAGAAAATGCTCATTGCCCTCGATGTGACGTTGCTGGACAGCGAACTCGCGGACTGAAAAATATCGACGTTTTTTGTTAAATTCGCAAGCGTACGCAGACAATAACAAAAATGTAGATTTCCAATCTTATTCAAAGCTTCTTGAAACATACTCAAAAACTTTAAAGTTGAGCTTTCTAAATTGCTACACTACAAAAATTTCTCGCATCTCTTTAGATTTCAGTAAATTGATTAAGGAATTGGGGTTCTAAATTTTTCGAAAAGAAATCGAATTTGACTAACTCGGATAGAGTTTTTTGTCGTCTTCATTCGTGATTTCTTCCTGGACTAAAGTAGGGATGAGGGTCTTCCAGTTGAGTGTTGACATGAATGATTTGTCAGTCGATTGGATCTGAAATATTTTCCTTAAAAAATTTGAAATTTAAAGTTAATAAAATACAACTATTTTCTTGACTAAATAAATTAAAACATACGATGCCATATTCAAGTTGTTGAAAATTAGCATACCTGAATCTGAGTCGACCTGGCGACAGAAGCGCCGATCTCATCGTTGAAAATCAGAGGCTGGCAGACTTTGAGTTCGGACTGGATCGATTTTTCGGTGATCTGAAAAAAACATTTCAATTTACTCCAAAGATCGACGAACAAATTAGTTAGATTTTTCCATTCAATGCTCTCTTCGTTCTGCGAAACATATCTTGATAGTCATCATTCTCGAAGCAATATCAAATTATCAAATTACTATTTACTGTGGTTGTGATTTCTTATCGAAACTGTTTGAAACGTCATTTTCTATTTTCAAATTTTAAAAACTCACCAATCCCTTGGCTGTCAGGTAGTCGAAGAGTGGTTGGAACGAATTCAAAAGGCTGGTTCTGCAGTCGGCGTTCTCGATCCAAGCATGGAGATGGTCTTTCAGCTCCTCGGCCACAATTTGAGCAAATCGGTCTCGCAAAGACAGGACCAGGGGGCAGTCGGGGGCTGAAGATTTTGAAACATTATTTCCTCTTAGATGTATATGAAACTTCGCACTAATTGATCTAAAAATTTCTATATTCTTTGAAACCTATTCACATTCACTACAAATCGCAACATTTTTAAAAAATTAATATTACATTTCCATAGATGCTAGGGTAAAGTTAGATAGGTAATCTAATCGCAGAGTAAACATTTTCAATAGAGAACTTTGAAGGTTGTTTAAATTTTGAAAATTACCAAAAAGCAAAATTCTAAAAAAGAATCAACATACAAGAGGCAGTCAGAAAAGCGGTGAAGTAGGTGATGAAGCTCTCTGTGATTGAATACGTTCTGCCGGAAGTTTCTCGATCTGAGGTTCCGCATTTCGAGATCGAATCCTTAAACATGGCCACGATCGTGTCTTCCTGAAAGATAGTTCAAAAAACTGCGACTGTAATTGCCCAAAATTCCCGTGAAATATCGTATTATTCTCCTTGAAACTTATCTTCTCGCTAGCAAATCCGCAAATTTTCAGATATTAGATTTTTATAGTAATTCAAATTTATGGACATCGTAAAACAAAAAATTATTTTTGCTGGGAAATTTTTAAAACCTATTTATTTTTCAACAAAAAGAAAACTTGCATCAGCCTTTGGAATTGTCCTCTTTTCGTTGACGACGACGTTGATGATTTGGAAGAACAATGAGGCGAAGAAATCGCGCATCGACCTAAAACCATTTTTTAAATGTTAATTTTTTAAAACGTCGAACTTTTTTCTTCAAAAAATCATTCTTTTCCAGAAAATACAACTCAAAATGATATTTTCTTTAAATACCTCAATTTCTTCCAAACAATTTCAAAAATAGCTCTCAAAATGCAATTTCTTCCAAAAATTCTATTTTCCTTACAGCGGCTCGAACTTCTGGGGCGGAACGGAGACGAACACTGTTTTGAGCAGATGGTGCAGAGCGTAATCCACGAAAATCGAGGAAACCCTCTCGTTCGACTGACTGTACATTGTCTTCAGGGCTGTCTCTTCGAGGGGCGAGGCTGAACGTCGTTATTTTGATCATTTTGGTCTTAGATACGTTTTCAGAAAATTTTCAATATCTTGAACATTCGTCATCAGCAATTAGTGGAACTTTCAACTTTTTAAAAGTTTTTAAACACGCTTTAGAAGTCAAATTTTCTCTTTAAAATTTCTCAGAATCAATACCTCTTTCAAATTAAAAAAAATCAATCTCCCTTAAAATCTCTCCAAAAATCAATAATCTTCTTAATTTGACCCCAAAGTGCACTTACCGACTCCACGGTGAATCCTGGTGCAGAGCACGGACGTGAGCCAGAA
>LIAE01007162.1:26069-47873 GCA_002287525.1 Diploscapter pachys
TGCTTCAAAATGTTTCCTATTGAAGGTAGAAAATGAAAGACTAGTGTGAGTTCAAAGGTCTAAAAAATTGAATAACAAGAACATTTCTAAGACTTTGGTAAGAAACAATGATACAGAATATTAAAAATTCAAAATTTTTAAAAGCCCACCCTCTTTGTAGTCGAATTTCCTCTCGCTGCAAGTGCATCTCACGCCAGTCAAACCGATCAGATTAAAACATTCCAGTCTGTGATTTAAAAAATTATCTTATGTTTCAAAGAAGATTCAAATAAGTTCAAGGAAAAATTCAACAATTCTATTTTTCTTTTAAATAATTTAAGAGAAAATTGTCTCCAAAAGTTTCAATGCTTCACCTGCAGGAATTCTCGCCGCCCCCACTGATGAGAGAGTCGAAAATGACGAGCAGCAGCTTGTAGGACAGTTCTGTTTCGTCGTCGCCCAACTCCTTCGGCGCCAGAAAGTAGATGATGTTCCTGGAAAATTCGCAAATATTAATTTCGAATACTCTTTGGCGCTGTGTGCTCTCAAATACGTTGCAAAATTGTGGTGTCAAATTGTTTACGGTAAATCAAAACACCGTATACTTACCGAGCCATTTTTGCCGCATACTCCTTGCCCACGAAACGAATGACAGTTCTTTCAATGTGCAGACTTGCCATGTTCATTCTGAAGCTTATCAGTATTTTTCTTTATTTTGATATCTTATGGATCATAGATATTCTTAACAATTCGCAAACATTTTCATCGGAATTTCAAAAAAATTGAAACATATTTCATGCTCACTTGACAAAAACCGGTTTTTTCCGATATGACAATTTTCCGTCTTTAACATTTAACAAGAAATTATTATTTCAAATCAGTGTTTTCTTGAAGTTTATTCGTTTTTACACTTGATATTTTTCGAACTGTTGCATTGTCCTTAAAATTTTCCTAGTCAATAATCCTTTTCTGAAACCTACTTGATTCTCTTGACGGCCAAATCTTCGAAATACTTATCCAGGACGAGTTGGGCCAGTTTTGGTCTAGAATCCTGATGCGCGAACCCAATCAGAGCGGTGACGAGGTCACAGAAATTCGTCCGACTCGAATTCATCAGCTCTTCGCCCAAAAGATCCGATAAAATTCGTTCCTGAATGTGTTTTTTTCTATTGGAAATGGATAAATAATAAAAGAATATATCCGTTGTTTTAAAAGTAAATTAGACCCAAATCAATTAGAACTTCGGATAATTGATTGTTGAATCATTTATTTGGCAAAAAATTCTTCAAGCTTTTAACATTTTTTTCTTTTTTCAACTTACATATTTTTCTACTTGTTTCTAAAGATTTCTGTGTTATTTGTTCAAACCAACCTGCATATCCAAAGGGACGAGATTTCTTCTGCACAGCTCCGCGTACGTCTTCTCCATGTGCTCGATGAGCGATGGACAGTCCGCGTCCGAACACACCTTCAGGTAGAAACGCTCGATTAAAGAGAGCATTTGGTGGCCTGAAAAGTTATAAGTTTCAACAAAACTCTTAAATGTTGGTGGTTTGCAAAAATTCAATCTTCGCGTTTCAAAAATTTTAAAACCATAGAAAGAAAAATCTAGACCTAATCCGTGACTGGATACGATAGAGGAATATCAAATCAAAAGCCTTTTCATTTACGTTTCAGAAAACTCGAAATTTTAGTTTGATGATTCGTGGTGCCGAACTTTTTGAAATTCAAAATTCTTACCCGACTTAGCGATTTTGCCTAGCTCGATGTAATGAATTATGAGTCTGGTCAACTTCTGCAGGTGGTTGCCCATCTCGCTCTTCTTCGCGTTTCGCTCGTCCAGCGCTGCGGGAACTCTTCTGAAACTTATTTTTCAAAAATGTCACTTTTTTCCTATTTATGCGATTACTGTAATCTAGAGCCTACTTGATATAATATGACTTTTTATTAAAAATATTGATAATTTTCTAAAGAATATCGACGTTTTTTCTTTCAAAAATGTTGATTTTTCATCATTTCCAGATTACTGTATCCTACCTGATGATCTGATCGATCCATTCTGTCTCGCCTAAATCATCGTCATCTTCGTCGTATTCAGGAATCGCCAGCGCGGAGGGTGGGTTTTGCTGAAAATTAACATATTTGGAAATGTTTAGAACTATAATCACTTCTCATCAGCTCATTTCGATGCTTTTCTAGCATATTCTCCTGATTCAACAAATCGAGAGATAAGCTTCAAATTTCAGGGTTGACTTTGCGTTTCTACACAAATTTCCAAAAATACTCTAAATTTTAGGGGGCGATTTTGAAAATTTTTAGGAATAGCCTTGACATTTATCTTCTATACCTGCTCATTGACGTCTTTGAGAAACTCCTCGATCAGATCCTTGACCACCTGCCACATCGTTTCGCCGAGGATCTCGACCTGAAAATTTTTTATTTAAAAAAATGTTTTAGAAAAATCATACATCTCCCTATTTCAATAAAAGTAATCGCAGTCGAGAAGAGGGTTTCAAAATGAAAAAAACCCTTGTTTCTTGGGAGAAAATGATCGAAATATTTCAAAAAATCCTTATATAAATAGCTTTTCTCAAGATTAGTTTTGCCTTAGTGACACCTAAAAAACAATCAAACCTGCAAAAACGGTGAAATCTTGAGAAAGATCGCGGTTTTGAAGTTGAGATTGGCGATTTCGATGAGGATTTTCTTTCGCTTTCTGGCATCCATGAGCAGCTTGCGATGGGCCGTCAGGATCAGCTTGATCGGCTCTTCATCTGAAAGAAAAACAATTCACTTATTTCCATTTTCATATATCATTTTATTTCGATTTTTAGAAAGCTTTACAAAACTCGTCTGGATCAATGATCAGAAACCTGAAAAAATCGGAGTTTTTTTCTCTATTAAATCTATTTATCGTGAAAGCTTCAAAACTCCCAATAGGCCCATATTTTCATCTTTGAAACCTACCCGAAATGAGCGCGGCCTGGAAAGTGTAGGTAGTCCTTTCACTGACGTCGCAGTATATCCTGATGACTTTGCTGAGTTCTTCATCAGAGCATTTTTCGATCCTGCAAAATTCAACCATTTTTGTAAGTTTCAAAAATTCTCACGAATACGCGCAAATTGCATTTCAGTTTTATAGCATTTAACTAATGCGCTAGAAGCGTAAATCAACAACAAAAAATATACGTTTCAAAGCAATTTATAATAAAGGCAAATTCTGCAAGTATCAATGTTTTATTGTACGTTGTAAGCTATTTCATATCGATTATCCTGTTTAGGTCTACATAAAAATTGTAAGGTTCACTCATTTGTCTTCTTCAAAATCTGATTTTTCAAAATGACTGAATTTTGCGGTGGAAAACGTTCCAACATCTACTTACGCCGTAGCGATGCAGGCCAGACTCGTAGCGACCATGGCGATGGCGCTGTTCGCATCGTAGGAAATTCGCGTCACCGTCCAATCGATGGAGAAGAACACCAGCGGGTACTCCGCTTCAGATAGACCCCTGGAAATTTTACGGTAATTTTGCATTACTAACTCCGTATCCAATAACTTTTGGTTTTCGCAAATAATATCCTCTTTCGAAGAACATTTAAAATTCTTGATGACGATCATTCCAATTTCATTAATACCTATTCTATTTTGCCAACAACTTTTGACCTTTACTTGAAACCAATGTTGTACAAATTTTCATAAATTTATCCAATGAAACGTAACTAAGCAAGACTGGATGAAGTTTCGCCCAGTCCTGTAACTAATGCCTTTCTTTTCAAAACAGCTCCTTATGTTTTCTAGAAATCTATTCGTTGTGTTTCCAAACTCACGTTTTGTAGAGACTCGTATCGAACGCGCCATGCCTGAGCTTCTTCACTGCAGCGTCAATTGCGTCTGAAATGGATTTTTAAATTTTCTTGCAGTTTCATTTTTCCTTCAAAATTTGTATTTCCAAAATTTTTTTACCCGGCGGCCAAAATTTGCAGACGACTTTCGTGAACAGATCCGATTCGGTCATGTGGATTTTGTTGAGGCGAGGCAGCATCGCCTGAAATTTTCTCTATGCTTTCAACAGTTTCTTATCGAATAAGAAGTTCATCTTTTCAGTTTTTTCAAACCTTAGAGACTCTCAAACTCACCGTCATCGGACAAATCTGTTGATCTGGATCGCGACGTGATTTGGGCTTAGGTGGAATGGGCTTTTCTTCTTTGTCCTGAAAAAGCCGTATCTTGAAAGTTCACTACGGTCTCTTCCCCGTACCTCAGTCTTCCCCTTTTTCCTATCGAACCATCCGTCGAGAACGTCCTTTGGCACAGACGGAGAGCACTCGGCCAGCAAGCACACCAACCAGACCCAGTCTTTCACCGTCATTTCTGACAATGCTTATCATTTTTTTTTAATTTTAAAGGGCTGATAAGATAATCAGATTTTCGTACTAATAGATTTTTATCAGCTAATTTTTCTTAACAGTATTTTTTATCAAATGATTACCTGGGTCGTTTTCCCGTCTTTCTTCGGTCATCTCGTAGATGATCCTCTTCAAAGCGTGAGGAAGAGGCAAGGGGGCTGAAAATTCGTTTTAATAAGCTTCAAAATTTCCCATAAACGTTTCAATTAAAAGTCAATTGTTTGAAAAGCATGTTATTTCTAATCAACTTGCGTTTTTTTCTTTAAAGTTGAATGTTTCCAGAATTCCCTATGAACATTTCAATGTCATTTTTCTGATTCGTTCGTTTTTTCCTTTCAAACTCACTGCACTCATCGTTGATCATCTGATAAGTCATCCTGCAGATCTGTCTCCCACTCAAAGCGGCCACCTCTTCGTCCGTCGCCTGGCCCGCCCACCAGCCGGTCAGCTCCAGAGTGCCCATCTGAAAATTATACCATTTTTCCCGAACCGATCTCTTCTTTTCTCTAGTCATTCCCCTCACCTTGAGCGGGTCCTTCTTGTCTGAGTCCGCATCCTGCTTTGCCTCCTTTTCCCCGACCACTTTGCCCTTGTCTCGCTCGTTTGACTCCATTGCTGAAGTTCTGCAAATCAAAAAATTAATATTTTTCGAAAAAAATCTAGGACAAGACGAGAAAATAAGAAAAGGGGAAAGAGAATTTATGACATTTTTGAGGAGGTAGTATTAAAGTTGTGTATTTTTAAGTAAAGTTTTGAATCAGACTTGAGACTTTTCCACCGCAACTGCAGTGGCCAAATTTCAAAAAAGTCCCAAATCAGTTCTGAAGGTTTTGAACCCCAAAGTCTCCAAAAGTTGGGAAATATTTCAAAATTCCGAAAAATCGAGAAAAATGAAAGAATTTTCGATTTTTCTGGGCTTTGTTAATTCTCCGGTAAAGTTAGGATATTTTCGTGACTGCGAGTTACTGTAATTCAAGAACGTCATCAACAGAGCCCAAGAGATTCGGGGAAAATCGTGAAAGCCCCGAAAAATTCAAATTTCGAAAGAACGATGAAGACGGAAGAAATTAACGATTTTTTTTGCGATTTCTTGATTTGCCTGTAAAACCAGTACATTTTTACGACTGTGGTTTACTGTAAAACACGATGATCGTCACCAGAAACCAAGGAAATCTCGACGAGTTATCAAAAGCCTGAAAAATACAAGCGAAAATAAAAGGCGACACCCATTTTACGACAAAGTACGCATTGCATACTAACTCACCCGTAATGCGTAACGCGAAACTTGCGCGTCAATTTGTCAGATATCCACCGAAACCTTTGCATTTCACTGGTTCTCCCAATAAAGATTTCTTATCAGCTTCATCTTTTCTAAAAACTTTATTGATTTTTCGAAAAAGGCTAGTTTCTTTATCAAAACGTCGAAAAACTCCGTTTTCCGGTATTTCTTCAAAGTTCTGATAAAAATCACAACGAGTCGTATTATCACGAAGATTATTGATAAGGGATACGGTAACATCACTGATAAGGATTTTATAAGAAAAAATTAGAATAAATACATTGTAGCTGCTCTAAACAGACTTGCAAGAAAACCGCCGCGAGAATTAGTCATCATCTTTAAGCATGTGATCAGAGATAGTAAGTAAAAAAATTGTCTCGGATAATTTATCCAGTAAGGTATGATGCGGCTCGAAAATCGTGCAAGTCCGACTCTAAAAATAGAATTCTAGAAATTATATTCGATTTTTCCACTCAATAAACTCTACTATAAAGCCTAAATCACATATTTTCCGATAAAATAAAATGTTGATATTTTGATAAGATTTTGATAACACAAGTGATTCTCAAGTTTGTGAATATTTGGTATTTTGAAAAGCGAAATAAAAATGTTTCCTATCACAGAAATAAAAACAGATATGAACTAAATTTTTGCTTTTTCAAACTCTGATGTCAGAATTTTGACGTCGTCACTTTTTTAGAAAGCAACAATGACAGAATCTGACGCCCCGGCATTTAAAAGCCCAATGGATTATTGCTCTAAACTCCAAGGAAAGTAAACAAAATCCCAGGAAAATTGGATTTGAGACGGGAAAGGAAATAAATTAACACAACTCTCAGGAAAAAGGCACAAGAGCTTGAATTAGATAAATGGGTAGAGGATACAAAAAAAGCGTATTTACCTATTTAAAAAATGGTAAAAAGTATACGCACCCTAAAAAATAAAATTCTAGTTTACAATGGATGATTTGATCAGTGATTTGAAATTTCTCTCGGAAAGTCACGGATCAAAAGTCCCTTGGAAATTTTGTATCACTATCGTTGATTGGAGAGAAAGTCGATATTCTGCAGAGCAATTAAAACCGAATTTGGGGAGCAAAATAGTTCGTTGCGTGGAAGAGAAACGAAACGATTAGCGTATTTTTTTTTAATGTTGACGCGTTCTCTTCCAATCAACAATATAAAATATGTTTCACAAACAAGCAAAGTTCTCTTCTATCCTCTTTTAAAATATCAACGTTTCGAAACCATGGATACTCTATCACAGGAAATTAATTGAAGCCTCTCTTTGGACAGACTTCGGATTTAATTTCCCGTAAATATCAAGAAATCTCTCATATTTCATTAAAGATTACAGTAACCTTTCTTTCGCCTTCCAGAATTAACAAAAAGTAGAGGAAATTACAGTAATTTTTCGCAAAAGATCAGATTACTGTATTTTCCCACCAGATTTACCGAAATTTTTATTACAAATCGATAAATTTGATCGATTAGCTCATTCTCAGCTGATAGTCGCCATTTTGCGTGACGTAACGAACCCAGGGCAGTGCTTGGTAGCCGCTTTTCTCGATGATTTTCAGGTAGCGGACCTGGAAAAAATCAAAATTTTCATTTTATGTTCCCAACTTTTGCTTTCAAGAAGAAATTAGTAGAAAAGTCTTTGACTTGGCTTATAGGGCCAAACTTCGAAAAATCTAGAACAATTGCCGACCTGGAGCCCGCTAGTCGTGTAGTACGGTATTTCGAATTTGACATTGATGGGTGGTTTGCCTTCGACCTCTTCACTGACAATCGAGGGCAGCGAGAAGTGGGCTCGCATCAGATATTCGCGGCCACCTGCAGAAATTAGAATATCACTTTTTCAAAAACATTTAAATGTTTTTTTTTTCTGAAAATTTAAAAAAATACCCGGAAAACTTCTGATCGTCCACACGAAAGAGCTCAATTCGGGCACGTATTTCACGGAGCCGACACTAAACATTTGTCCTATTTAATTTTTTTTAAATTTTACCTAAAATCAAAAGCAAAAGCATTGTCAAGGTAAAATTTTTAAATAAATAAGGGATCTTTGAAATATCATTTTTAATTTTAGAGCTTCGTTTTAACGGATGATAAAAGAAAAGATGAATTACCCTTTAGTCTTTGAAAAACATGTTATTTTCATTTTTAGAAGCTTTTAATAAACCGTCTTTTTTCTGATCAGAATCAAGTTTTCCTGAAACCTACCTCGTTTTGAATTTCGGAGAGTCCGCATCCGAGGGCACTGGAATGATCACTTCGACGTGGTTGGCGACCGAAGTGCGCTTGAACTGGGATTTCGCCTGAAATGTTAGGAAAATTTAAGCAAGTTAAAAAATCAATAAAACTCGTACCTTGACCATGTATTCGACTCTGGAGTGAGTGTGCTTTTCCACTACCGTTTCGACCCAAATCAATGGCTTCACCTGAAACCTATTATTTTATTTTTTCCTCCAAATCAAACAGAATGGTCAAAGC
Source organism: Diploscapter pachys (assembly GCA_002287525.1). Taxonomy (NCBI): domain Eukaryota; kingdom Metazoa; phylum Nematoda; class Chromadorea; order Rhabditida; family Rhabditidae; genus Diploscapter; species Diploscapter pachys. The sequence continues at coordinate 34,230 of LIAE01007162.1, forward strand.
CATATTCATATTTAATAACGTTCAGATTAATCGATAATATTCCATCTGATATAAGTGAGATTTTGATAGTTCGTTGGTGTCATGATTATTCTAACAGTTGGTTTGTAATAAAGTTGTTAATAGACATTCCTTTTTTGGTACAAATATTGTTTACGGGAAAATTCACTATTTATGAAGACTTTGAAACTGACCTGTGTCGTGAGACGATAACTCATCAACTCGAATTCGCCGTCTAAAAATATCAAATTTATAATAAAAATAAGCCAAAATGAGATGTCATTTTTAAAATTTTCTAAATTTTACCCGGTGGAATGAAGGAGATCGTCCTCTCCGCATCGAACCTCGACAATCGAACGCACTGGTGGAATTTCACGTCCTCCAGCTCAACTCCTTTCCCGCCGCGACCACCTGCAGTAAATCGATCCTTTTTGGCGATAAAATCAAAATTGATTTTTCTTCCATAGATTTTCCCCATTTTACAACGAAAATAGTCTCTAGCAACACTCATTCTCATAATTTTAGTCATCAAAAATTCGAGCTCACAAAAGCCATCTCAAAAAAAGCGTTAATCCGAAAATCTACATAAATAAATTTCATTCAACCTCACATCTAATCAAGTTAATTTCAGAGATTACTGTAGCTTTCTTAAAAATGAAAAACGGTTTCATTGATTTTTCAAAAGCCACAATAATTCCCGCGTCTTGCGTTTACAACTCACGAGCGGCTCCAGCCTGCTGGAAGATGACCTTGTCGTTGAGGCCGAGTCTGAGTTCGGGCATTCCAGAAAGCACCACGCGCATTCGAATGCATCCCACAATTTCACTCCTCAGCACAGTACCCTGGGCATTCGCCTGAAAAAAATCGACAATCACTCCAAAAAATTCAAATCGGAAAATACAAGACCTTTAAAATTCTGAAAAAGGATGGGGAATGGCTATTTGAAGACACCAAGCCATGCGAAATAGGGTGAGAGGTGATAGGGGAAAGATTCCTTTCTCACACTATTTTGCATGGCTTGAGGTTTCCAAGTTGCCGATGAGAAAGGTAAAAAGTCTTGTATGTTTCAGATTCATTTTCAAAAACGACACGAAAATCAACGAATTTCAAGAAATCTATCATTCAGAAATAGCATAATCGTGCAATTTTAAAATCACAAACTAAAGAATGAGTTTTAGACAGTGTTATTTCAAAAATCGCATTTCAATTCTTGAAATCTCAGGTATTTGGCTAATTATTGTTTTACGGCCCAAGGTATAAACCCAATGTATCGAAACTCATTTGAATGTTACTAAATCTTTTCTGAAGCGTACATTAAAAACCAACAATTTCACATCTTCTCATTTTTCCAAGATATTTCGAACTACTATCATAATTTTCTCTTTTCGAATTTTTTTAATAAATGAATTTTTCCGACTCACCAGCATGTTGACGGACTCGATGACGTCGAGGAAGACCTCGTTTTTCCTGTATCTGATTCCCTCGGACCGCCAGCTGACCGCGTTGGTGACGGCCATCGGGGGGCGGGGCGCCACCTCCAGACGATGACCTTCTTGGGTTATGTATCTGTAAAGAGTAAAATTTCATTTTTTTTGTAAAATAACATATCCCAAGGTTGTAAACATGGACTATGATAGGATTTGAGACAATGAGTCATATATGCTATTGTTATAATAATTGCTAAAAATGAGGAAAAAATAAGGTATGTTTCAAGTTATTCCAAATAAAGTTAAAATCGAATTATTTTCAGCGTATACGAGTTTCCATAGCTAATTTTCCAAATCTCAACGTTATGCCTTAAGAAATTTCAAAATCTCCTTAAAATTTCTCAGATAACTTTTTTAATTGCAAAAATCTTACTCCTGCAAAATCCTTCCCTCCGTGGTTTGTGGATATCCGAAGTCCATCATTTCGTCGAATAATTCGTAGATCACCACGAAGTTATCCCTGACGGATTCCTCTTCCAGGTCTTTGAAGTAGTTGCAGAACACCTGAAAAGCGAAAAATTAGAAAACAAAAACCTCAATCTTATACAAAATCAGGTTTGTTAAGACAAAAAGCACGAGAACAATTTGTTATCTTGCAGGCCTTTTTCTTTTGACCTTTCTTTTTTAGTTTCTAAACTAACTATCGATAATAATAAAGAAAATGGTTCATTGTTGTTTAAAAAACCTACCTCAACCAACTTGTAGAGATACGACAGCATCATGACGGCGTTCATGTTTTTACGAGAAACGGAAACGACTAAATTTGATTCGTGAAAATCGGATTTCAAAATTTAATTCTATTGAACATCTCTATAACGTCCAGTTATCAAAGATTTGAAAACTGCGATTTTAGAAATTTTTTGAAACTGATTTAATAACACTCACTGTATAGATTCATGTGTTTGATGAACGTGTAGCTGATGTCGCCATTCTGAAAATTACAAATAAAATCAATTTCAATTTTCAATCCCTACTACGCTTGTATTGGATACTTTTTCTCAAACATTTCCCTTCGCCATTTATTTTTGAAGAAAAGTATTGGGGAAAGTGAAAAAAATTAAAGGCAGAGAATCTTTGAGAGTTCACGCTAACTTTTCTTCTTTACCATCACTATTTGGTTATCTCAAAATTAATCAAAGTCAAAATAAGATAAAAATAAAAGACAAAAAAATTCAGTTAAATAAAAAAGAAATTTTTAAATAATAAAAAACAGCTACCTGAATAATGGGAGAAGCGAGTCCCTCGTCCTCCTTTTCAACCAACAGCGGCATAAACTTCTCGATACACGACATGTCGACGTCGCCACGGTAGTTGCGCGAGACGATCACCTGGAACATTTATTTTTCAACCGTTTTTCTTTTTTTTAAATCTATTTTTTATTTTATCCTTTAATGTTTCAAGAAACCCATAAATTCTCAAGTACCCTATTCGCTTCAATGGTCTTCTTTGAGCCATATCAAAACAAAGCTCCAAGAATAATCTTTTTAAGCTACAAAATAAGTCTTAAAAATTTCAAACAAATCGACATATTTTAAAGGCTATATTTATGCAAAAAAAATCTCTTAACATTTTTAAAATAATAAAAACAAACTTACATTTCCTTTCAAGTCGAGGATGAAAATTGCTGAGCAGGACATTCCTTTCTTCCTTTTCCTTGTACTTTTTCGTCAGGACGTCTTTTCTTCCTTTCCCGGAACTTTCCGAAATTCGTTCCCAGCCCCAAACTTCCACGTTCCCGCGTCGTTCCACGTACTCTGAAACTTGTCATTCCTTTAAAAAATCGATATTTGAGTTTTTCTCAATGCAATTTACAAAAATCACGATCAAAATCATGTTGAAAAATCGATAAATCGACCAAATCAATCGATAAAAGATACGCCATAAACAAGCAAAGTAAACAATATTTTGGGTGAATAAGCGATTTCGAAATAGCGTTGGGAATAAAGAGAGAATTGAATAGCGACAGTCGGATGGAGAAATAGCATCGAAAAGTTAGAAAGTGAGAGAAACGAGACAGTACGAAGACAGACGAGAGGAAAAGAAGTAAAAGCCCCTGGCAACGGTCCACGTAATTGTAGTGAAGGGAATTATTTTCAGACCTCAGGAAAATTGAAAAGATATCCTCTATCACCATGGATTTCTGAAAAGTCCCCTTATTAGTAAAGTTATCAAGGGATCTTCAAAGATATTTATTCAAGCGATTTCATACAAGGGTTCTTGGCTAAAAATTCCAATTTCCCAACAAAGAATAAGGAATTTCAGTTAAAAAGGGAAATGCTCAAAATGTTCAACAAAAGAAACTTAAAATTAAAACACAGCAAACATTAAAATAAAATCACGAAAACCACAACGATAAGGTATTTGACTAGGCACTTGAAGCTATCCCTGTCGTCATTTCCACAAAAACTACAGTAGTCTTTTCTTTATTTGACATTTTCAATAAAAATGGAAAAAAAACCACAACTCCAGTAATGAGATCGAATTAAAATCATCGAAGTTTCAAAAATTAAAAGAATTTAAAATTCCTATTTTCCTGATTAGCACGTGATCAAAATGATATATGTTTCAAAGAGATTTTTGGCAATTTTTAAGTCACAAATTTTTTTAAGATTATGCCCTTCATTTACAAAAGGGAGCGGAGCCAAAAGTTTAGGCGTATAATTTGGCAGTGAGGTAAATTACATTCTCAAAAATCAAGATTAAAGATTGCCTGGGTAGAAATTTTGACTAGATTTCTATATAAGTTTTAGCCCCTAATAATCAAGTTTCTTTTTGGAATTTGGTCCTAGAAGTATACGCTTTGAAACCTATGACATCCACTTTGCTGGTATCCATTGGGTCTCGTAACGAAGAAGTTCTAGGCCGTCGAGTAACCTGAAATTTATGAAATCGATAAATTTTAGGTATTTCCAGAAAAAATCAATATTTTCTTAGTTTTCGAATTCTTAAATTACCGTTTGAAAGTGACGTCAATGTTTCGGCTGACCAGCGTCAAATGGACGTGGTTCGCAAAAGGCCCCGTGGCGATCTTTTCACTTTCGGAGCAAATCTGAAATAACAAAATTCGATGTTTCCAAAATTCCCTATGATCATTCATAGGGCCGCGAATATCGATAGGATCAAGCTTTTTTGATGATATAAAATAATTTTAAAAATCTTATATTTCATGTTTCTGTCAATTCATTTCATCAGAAAACAGACTTATAGTCCTCTCCCAGCTAGATTGAAAATAACAAAAAGCAATCCCCCTACCTGTGCCAAATCCTGCAAGGACCTCCTATTCGGCCTTAGCGATTCGATTTGAGCGAATTCGTCCAGCGGAGGTGGAGCGACATGAACCACGAAAGGCATGAATTCCGAATTGTAGAGGTAGCCGAGGGCCTGAACTTTTTTTTGCATTATCTTTAAATTCTCCTATTTTTTCATTTTTCAAATTTTACCTGCGGTGAGCAATCGAGAACGCACATCCTGCCACTTTTCATAACGTCTCGGACTGATTCCGCGGAGGTACCTGAAATTTAAAATGTTCTAAAATCGATATTTTCGATTAAAAAAAAGATTTTTTCACTGTAGAAATCTCTATTCTTTAAAAAAAAACTAAAAAATTATCTTTCAAGAAAGTGAATTGGAGATTTTTCTCAAATTTTTCAAAAATGTGAATTTTCACCGTATAAATTATTCTCCAGCTCGCCCCATTCTATCATGTTCTTGTCACGAATCTTTTGAAGAATGTCCTCTTTCCTCAGAAAATTATACTCCCGGCCCTCCTGCTCGCCGGCTTTCTTTTGTCGGGAGGTTACTGAAAATGTTTTACATTTTATTTATTTTTTTCTATTTTTTTTCGAAACTTTGCTCTATAAAACTCTGCTAAATATAAACTCTGTAAAAATTTTCGTAAACTTTCAAAAACAAAACATTCCCTAGCAATTTGTAAGCGCTAGAGCGTAAAATTCCTTAGGTAAACATATTTAGATTTTTGGACAGAAGCGTTTTTTCGCTATATTTCAAGTATTTACAAAAAGAATGCCTATTGATTTGAAAGGTAATGGTGTATGAATTCCTCAAACTCGAACAAATAAAATAATTAAACCTCAAAATTTATAATTTGATTATCATGACATTTCTCAAGAATGCATTGAATGGATTCTACAAGCACTTTGATTGCAGTTTTCTTAAAACCTATCCAAAAATTTCCAAAATCCGATATTTTCAAAAATGGTAAAACTTACAAGGCACTGCGGTAGCGAAATATTGCGGGGCAGCCCTCAAGAGCATGGATTTCAGCGTACGTCTTCCGACTCCAACCGTACCCAGTAGAACTAGGACTCGTCTCCCGAAAGGAGCCAGCATACAAACCTGAAAACTCGGAAAAAAAATCAATAAAATATATCAATTTTCAACTTTTACCTTTTCCAAAGGGATTTCCGAAGGAATAAACCCAACGTGCGAGAGGTCGTTGACTTTGCGGGCCTGAAAATTTGCAAATTATTTTCCTCGCAATCTTCATTGTTATATTTTTAAAAGACACTGTTGAACGAAGTAGCAGAATAATTAACATTCTCCTTAGCTTTTGAATTTTTATAAAGCATGCACGAAAACCCTCATGTCTTATTCGTTTCTTTCAACAAAAAACGTCTATGTTTCAAGAAATACCAAATAAAAATTTCAGTAGCTCCAGCTAATTATAACGGTAATTTAGTACATAAAATAACAAAAAATGACCTGCATCCACTTTCCGTCGTTACTGAGAATCTGAATGACGTCGCCCCGGCAGACGTGTGCCTGGAGCCATTTGCAGGGAGCCTGATCGTCCTGTTCTGCGTCGTAATCGGCAAGAACTCGATAGTAAACCTGGAAATAATCGATATTATCGACGTATTGATTTTTCTGTCGATTTTCTATTCTATTGGCCCCCTGAAGTCTGTCGTATCAAAAACGTCTGACTAGCAAAGATAGCAAATCCTTAAAAATAGGAATTTCTAAGCATATCACCCATATTTATTCTAATTTTAAACACAGCGTAATGTTTTCCGCTATTTGCTGTCTATTTACCGCTACGCTTATCTTTCTGCTATCATTCTATCACATCAATATTCCAATATAATCAATCTTATCCCGGTTCACATAAATCCCTTTTATCTCCCCTTTATGCTAATCTGCATTTCTTTTTCTCTCCCAAAATCCTTTACTATTTCTCCCCAATCAATCTTCTCTATCCCGATCCATCTGTATAGCAAAGTTGCAAAATTGTTGATTTTCTACAAAATTCTTACATTTTTCAGTGAAAAAAATGTTAGAAGGAAGAATAGCAGTTTCCAGAAATTAAAAAAATATCCCTTTTCTGAAATTCTTAAGAAAAGATTCTATTCCTACAAAAATGGCAGGCTGAATTTCCCTCATTTTATCGAGTCCACTCTTCAAGCACACATCATCTAGCATTTCCTTTAATTGGAGAAATCGTTTTCTTTCTCTCTTCTCATAGACCATCTGTCTTCCTCCCCTTTCTCCCTCTTTTTATACTATTTCTCTTCTTTCTCCACCTTTTTCCCTCTCATTTTCACTCTATATTTCTCAGTTTCCGAAAATGCTCATTTCGATTTCGAATTGGCAATGCAAATTAACCACCTCGGGGTTTTCGCTTTCGTCCATAAAAAGACTAAAACAACTTGCGCAATTAGCATGGAAACCAAAATCTCAAATGTTAGAAAATTTACATGTTTTTCAGAGTTTCATAAACTATGTTTCAAAAACGATCGAAATATAGCTAAACTATGCAAATTTCGATGAGTTTCCTGCCAACCCTATTGACTGTGGATAATTTTCATGAAAGGCCACTTCCCTATACTTAAAAATCCCATTTTTCCTCAAGAACTGTATCCCGCAATATCATTGGAAATATTCCTTAAAACCAAAAAGCAGACGTTGGACATCCCAACGTCTATCAAAAAGAGATCGAAATAAAAAAGAAGAAGAAAACTAACCGACGGAGCCATATGTAGAGGTGCGGGCACGACCAATAAAGTGACCGTCTCATTCTTGCTGACGAGGTCTTCTGAAATCAAAATTTCTAAATTCTTGAATTTTTAAAATAAATTTCAAATTTCCCAAGATAAAAAATAGCCCTAAGAAAAACCGGTGTTCGATAGCAAGTTCCCTCCTGACCTCTAAAAATCCCTTCAAAATTATTATCTTTCCACCCAAATTTAGTCGATAGGCTAATTATCCGATTTCGTCAAAGATAAGGGCAAATGTCTTGAATTCTTCCCGATTTTGCTATACACGTTAAAATAAGTGAACCGAGCGATAAAATCGCGAAAATCTAGATTTTTAACGGACAAATTTAGTTAAAATCTCCACAAATTTATCCTAATCGATCAAAACTAACGAGTTTTTCCTACTAAATAAGGTCAAGCGTTCCAAACCCTCAATTTCTGTCACAAAACTGAAACTAGCGATTTTAGACCGTCTATCTTAGATTTTCGTTTGAAATAAACCATTTCAAAAAATCAAAGTTCTTGGAAAAATGGCAATATCCAAAGTGTTGAAACTTGTATCAAATTTCCCAATTTTAAAAGTTTTTTGAAAAACTCTTCAACCTCAGTGCCCGTTTGTGAATCCGGCACAGAAGACTAGTAATTCGTGGCATTTTAACAAAAGATTTGAGCCAAAAAATCGCCCACCTTTAAAGGACACTGGCCTTCCATCGACTTCGATGATCGTGTCTCCGGGCTGGACGTGCGTTCGCCCCGTCGGCAGGGTTTTCGTCACGACCAACTGGCCCGAAATCGCTTGAAATTCCATCTGAAAGCTCGAATTTTCATAGCGAAAAAATCTACCTATTCTACTTTCTAAACAACGGAACTGAGATTCGTTTTAACTCGATTTACTTTGAAACTAAAAAATTAGCTAATTCCATAAAAATGCACAATTTTATATAAGAGATCTATTAGTGCGGAAAGAACATTACATAAACGAAAGATTATTTTCTCCCCAAATATTTTGACACATTTCTATAGATATATGTTTGAGTTTCTTTCATATCAGCTCTTTTCGTTTATAATCGATATTTCAAGGAATCGTGAAACATTCTCTATTCATTCCTCCAAATGTTTGTTCCATAACTTTATGCAACCTAATGGCATCAAAATATTCCTCTAGCTTTTATCCTTTAACAGTATATTGAAATATATCTTAAATTTAAAGGGAAAAATCTACCTGTGCCAGCTCCATGGGTCTAGCCGTGACGAGTTTCGACTGGTACGCGGGACTGATGATCTTGCCTCCATTTATGGGAATCAGGTTGGGTCGGGGCTGGGTCAGAAACGACGTCGACGAAAGGACCCGTTCCGTGACGACCATACGCCGCTTCTCGCCATCCACCTCGATGTCTTCCACGACGACCTGAAATTTGGAAATATCGATCAAATTTTGAAAACTAAATTATTATAGAGCTAATTTATGGGAAATAAATCAATGAAATCATTGCTTTCTTTAGATTTCATATAAATTTTAATGAAACTTGACGAGAAAATTTGCTACAGTTTGGATAAGAAACCAGTTGATTCTTGTGACTTTTACCGATTTTTCTGATACCTATGTGAAAAGGAGTTTGCTAATACTTTCGCTATGAAATCGACGAAGAAAGATCCGATATTGAATAGCTAAATTTTTGACATAACCCAAAAGATTCGAAAACATTTTTAAGAATGCTACAAATATTTGATTTTTTCTGCGGCTTCTCAAAAAACATCAAACTACTTCCGATTTTTTGTCGAATAAAACCCGCATGTGAAAGGTATGCGTTACAGCCATTCGACCTTAATGCAATTAAAACTTCAACAATGAAACACAATACTTGGCGTGTTCTGTATAATTAGCTAGGGGTAAGGAAATTCTGAAAAAAAAATCAAAAAGGTAAACCATTTTCAATAAGATTCAAGAAGTTCACCTTCTGATTGCATTTTGTATAATTAGTTAGGGACTCATAAAATACGAGGGTAAGCTTCTTTTCGAAAAAACAAGACTATTTTTTCTAAAATAAATCAAAAAGTACCCTTTTCAATGAAAATAATGTTTTTTTTTAAATTAAAAAAAAAATTCAACCTTTTGATTCACCAACCCTCCTCCATTGTGGGTTGGTTCATCCTTCTTTTCGTATTCTTGAATTCGTGAGAGAAGGGATTGCACGCTCGCGGCTAGCTGCAAAAATAACATTTTAATTGTTTTTTAGAAAATTTCTAGTAAAAATCAACTTTTAAAAAGTTTACCTGGCTGGCATTGCTTTTCAATTCTTCAATTTCTTCAGGCTGCTTATTCCGATCAGAGAACATCGGGTGGTGGTTTTCTGAAAATTTTCAAAGTGCTGAAAATATTGAAAAAATCGATGTCGTTTAAAAATAAAAGAAAGTTTTCATCTGCGCTTCAAAAATATTTCAAATATATATAAACATGTGTGAAAAAAATCTAAGTCAATGGAGTTGAAGATGATGGAATAAAACATCGAAAAAAAAACAATTCAATCCAAACCAAAAATATCACCATTTTCCATTTTTGGTAAAATGAACATATAGAGAAGGGCGCATATATTGCATATATTGCGTGTATGGTGAGGGTTGCGGCGCGCATTGATTATTCATAGCCCATTTTTGCCCATGTTTCAAAATATCTCAGTCAGAAAAACGGGGTATCGAAGTTTTCTTTTGCTAAAAATTGTTAATTACCCAATTAGAATTAGAAAATCGAACATTTTTTAAGTTTATTTTTTTTAAATTCGATGCTTCAAAAATTCATATCAAGAAAATGAAAGGAACTTTTCAATATTTTGAAATCCCTTCATATTGAAAAATGATGATAGGTAATTGCCAATCAGCTCCAGGAATTAAAATATTTCGTAACTATGTTTCAAAAATATGAATTAGAAAATAAGGAATTTCGACCTTTAATGAGCGGAATTGTGAAAAAGTAGATAATTATCCAATGAACTATTTTAAAAGTGAGGTAATTACCCAATTAACCCTCTAAAATCTAAGATTTTCTCTTCTGAGCAAGAGATGCAAGGATGTTCTAAACAAAAGCAGAGAGAAAGAAGGAGAATAGGGGCACAACATGTCAATTCTGCCTTTCAAAGGAAAACGGGGAGTGCCTAGGGGTAAATTGAGAGGAGGCAAGAAAGATGTAGAGAAAAGTGAAATAGTACTTGAAAGTAAGAGAAAAAGAGTCAAGGAAAAACTAGATAATATTGAAAATATATAGAAAAAGAGGGAGAAAGAAGAAATAGTCTTTCATAAAGTAGAGGGAAAAAGAAATAGACTCTCTCCTTCTCATGTATATACGCGTTGCAGAATTGATTCCTTTTTCTCTTCCTCTTTCTTTCTTTCTTTCTCTCTCACCCCGCCCCTTTCTCTCCTTGTTGTTGACAGTGTTTTCCCACAATTCATCTCACGCTTTCTCTACCTTCGGGTTCTCTCGAATTTGCATACTATTTCTCTTCTTGCCTTAGGGGTTAAAATGTGTTCACGCCATCTTTCTTTCTCTATTCTGTGCTATTTCTCGATCTAGCAAATAATTATCGAAACACAAAGTGAACGCGCAACATTTTTGGAAGGAGTGAACTCGAAACTCGACATAGATTTGGAGAGTTTACGAGAGAAAATTTGCTATTTTCGAAATGTTGCATCCAACTTTCTTTCTTTCTCTCAAAAAATCTTATCTCTAATTTTTATATTTTCTCTAATCCTCCAAAATCCACTACCTTTCATCATCTCTAAATCCTAAATCCATTTCTGCTAATAATAAACCGTCTCTCTCCATCTACTAAACTTTATCACTTCTCTTTTTCCATACTATTTCTCTCGATTCAAATTTCTCCATCTTTTCCCCTCTCACTTTCAACAGTGTTTCCTCCAGCCAATCCCTTCATATTCATCGTTTATTGCCCTGAGGCATATTAAATTCGCCTTTCATTGAACGGACTACAATAATAAACCAATAAATCATGAAATGGAAGCCGCTATTCTAATTCTATGAAAACGCAGAAAGAAGATCAAACTATGCAAAAAGTGAAACATAAGTCAGCCCCTAATAAAAACCTAAGTAAAAGAACGAACGCAGCTATTGACTTACAAAACTTTGCATAGGAAGCTCTTGAATCTTTTGGAACATGAGAGTTGGATAAATAAAATTCCTCTCAGAGCATGAAAAATGAGTGAGAAATTTTGCATCAAAACCGAATTTTTCTGAAATTTATAATTTTCGCTGAGAGGGATCTTTTATTAAGAAATAAACCAGAAATTTTTGAAACATAACCAGCGTGTCTTTAGAATTTTAGATCCCTGAAGCCCGAATCTGCTTCTACGTCCGTCAAACCCCATATCGGCCCAGGTAACCATCATCAGGATAAAACTGTTTTCCGAAATTTTAGGAATGCGAAATTCTTAATCAAAGTTCGATCTTCAACTATTCATTTCGAAACCATTACACACATTTAACACAACTCTGAAACATCAGAGAATTGAAAGAAACCATAGGAAACGAAATATCCAGGTTAGTTTCAAGAAAGCGTTCGGCAATATTTTCATCAATGTAAAAATGCTCTAGGGAGCGACTGGAATTCATTTTACAAAATCTCAAAAAAATAAAAATAAATAAAATAAAAACCATCCCACCTACCCCGTGTAAATTCCGTCAGGTCGCTTTTCCGGATCCTGTTTGTTTTTCCATTTTCCTGGTTTTCTTCTTTTTGCACATCTGTCGGTGTGTCATTTCGGATCTGCTTTATCCTTGGATTTTCCCGGATTTAGCCCCGAAATCCCCTCACGCGAAAAGACCGCACCTGAAACGAGAGTAAACATCGGAGATTTGATACTGCAGAACACAAATTTGAAAGCTATCTGGACTTGGATTTTTGAAGGATAATTTTTGGTGATTAAGTTTCAAAATATCTGAAACTTCAAATTTTAAATCTAGCGACATTGCACAGGATTCTGCCGTATGAAAACTTAAAATAAAACCTCAAACTCCAGATAGTCTTCACGATAAAAATAGGAAAAACCAAGATATTCCTAATCTAGGTTTTTCAAACCATTCCGACTTCAAACAAGTACAAAATTTCCGTAAAAACGATTTTCTTACATTTTCTCAACATTTTTTTCAAATTCTTTTGATAATAAAAGAAATCATGTGATTAACAATAAATTAACATGTTTTTGGGGTTTAGTGACTTTTTGAAGATTTTAAATGGGAGAAATCGAATACTTTGCCGAAAAAGGTAAGTTGAAAAGGAGATTTTCGAGAAAAAAAAATCAATTACAACGAAATGATGATAAATAAATGTGATCAACAAGATTTTACAGAGGATCGTTACAGGGTGCATTTTTCTAAAAATCAAATTTTTAAACCCGGCCTCAAATTTCGAGGTCTGAGTTTAAATCTTCAAAAGTCACCTAAAATTCACGAACCTCCTATCAAAAATTAGAATTTGTAGAAAAAATACCAAATTGAATAGCTAGTTTTGTAAACTTCACAACAAAAAATTGTACTTTTCCAAGTGAGCAAAGTTTACACTCTTCCACAATTAAAAGTCCCGATTTCGAAATAAAAAATGAACGCAGAAGAAAAAAGAACACAGCAGTAATGAATCAAATAAAAACAATCAGTGGATGAAAGGTTTCTTCTGGAATCTTTTAGAAAAATCATTATTTTTAATTTTTCTCGAAGATTTCAGAACAAACATGTAAAAAAGGAGAAAAAGATCTATTGATCTATGCCATCTCACAATTCAGTCAGACAAGCTTAGCAGGTGATTGTTTGGATTCCAGAATTTTCCCGAACAAATTCTTGCACTGTGTCCAGAACTCACATGTACGGGGAGAAGGCGGGACGTCGCATGCCGCGCGGACGGCCACGGAAACCGCCCGGACTGAAAAAGTCCAATTTAAAAATATTTTCAAAACTTGGATTTTTGTTTAAGTTTTTCGTATGTTTCAAAATAATCTTGACAGACAAATCCTACAACTTTAGGTAATAAATTGGTGCTTAGAGCAGGTCTAAAAGTATTAAAATAAAATAAATATTGAGCAGATTGGCTTTTTTTTCAAAATAAGGAAGGCCTGATAAAGTATATTTCATACCAAAAACATGAGGATTTAAATCTTTTTTTTTT